>JAXIVJ010002683.1:55000-105143 GCA_036785665.1 Chirona hameri | reverse complement strand
TGCGCACGTCCATAAGCCCAAATCATCGTCACCATGTCTAGTTGTTGCGCCGTCCATAAGCCCAAATCATCGTCACCATGTCTAGTTGTTGCGCCGTCCATAAGCCCCAAATCATCGTCATCATGTCTAGTTGTTGCGCCGTCCACAAGCCCAAATCATCGTCATCATGTCTAAGTTGTTGCGCCGTCCATAAGCCCAAATCATCGTCATCATGTCTAGTTATTGCGCCGTCCATAAGCCCATATCATCGTCATCATGTCTTGTTGTTGCGCCGTCCATAAGCCCATATCATCGGCATCATGTCTAGTTGTTGCGCCGTCCATAAGCCCAAATCATCGCCATCATGTCTAGTTGTTCCCTCTCGTGAGAGCTGCGGTGGTCTCCCGAGCGTGACCCTGATCCGATGTAGAGATCAGTCAATCAGTAGTTAATCAGTCAATTACGACGACGCGATGATCCGTGAGACCGCCCCGTCGCGGCACAGGATGTGTCGCTGCCCGTATACGGAGCGTCGCTTGTCGCGGCACAGGATGATGGATGTGTCGCTTCCCGTATACAGGAGCGTCGCTTGTCGCGGCACAGGATGATAGATGTGTCGCTTCCCGTATACGGAGCGTCGCTTGTCGCGGCACAGGATGATAGATGTGTCGCTTCCCGTATGCGGAGCGTCGCTTGTCGCGGCACAGGATGATAGATGTGTCGCTTCCCGTATACGGAGCGTCGCTTGTCGCGGCACAGGATGATAGATGTGTCGCTTCCCGTATGCGGAGCGTCGCTTGTCGCGGCACAGGATGATAGATGTGTCGCTTCCCGTATACGGAGCGTCGCTTGTCGCGGCACAGGATGATAGATGTGTCGCTTCCCGTATGCGGAGCGTCGCTTGTCGCGGCACAGGATGATAGATGTGTCGCTTCCCGTATACGAAGCGTCGCTTGTCGCGGCACAGGATGATAGATGTGTCGCTTCCCGTATGCGGAGCGTCGCTTGTCGCGGCACAGGATGATAGATGTGTCGCTTCCCGTATACGGAGCGTCGCTTGTCGCGGCACAGGATGATAGATGTGTCGCTTCCCGTATGCGGAGCGTCGCTTGTCGCGGCACAGGATGATAGATGTGTCGCTTCCCGTATACGGAGCGTCGCTTGTCGCGGCACAGGATGATAGATGTGTCGCTTCCCGTATGCGGAGCGTCGCTTGTCGCGGCACAGGATGATAGATGTGTCGCTTCCCGTATACAGGAGCGTCGCTTGTCGCGGCACAGGATGATAGATGTGTCGCTTCCCGTATACAGGAGCGTCGCTTGTCGCGGCACAGGATGATAGATGTGTCGCTTCCCGTATACGGAGCGTCGCTTGTCGCGGCACAGGATGATAGATGTGTCGCTTCCCGTATGCGGAGCGTCGCTTTGTCGCGGCACAGGATGATAGATGTGTCGCTTCCCGTATACGGAGCGTCGCTTGTCGCGGCACAGGATGATAGATGTGTCGCTTCCCGTATGCGGAGCGTCGCTTTGTCGCGGCACAGGATGATAGATGTGTCGCTTCCCGTATACGGAGCGTCGCTTGTCGCGGCACAGGATGATAGATGTGTCGCTTCCCGTATGCGGAGCGTCGCTTGTCGCGGCACAGGATGATGGATGTGTCGCTTCCCGTATACAGGAGCGTCGCTTGTCGCGGCACAGGATGATAGATGTGTCGCTTCCCGTATACAGGAGCGTCGCTTGTCGCGGCACAGGATGATAGATGTGTCGCTTCCCGTATACAGGAGCGTCGCTTGTCGCGGCACAGGATGATATATGTGTCGCTTCCCGTATACAGGAGCGTCGCTTGTCGCGGCACAGGATGATGGATGCGTCGCTTCCCGTATACAGGAGCGTCGCTTGTCGCGGCACAGGATGTGCCGTAGATGTGTCGCTTCCCGTATACAGGAGCGTCGCTTGCCTGTGGGCGTTCTCCTGGGATGCGAATCAGGGGCATCTGAAGAAATGATGCGTATAAATGCGGCCTCGTATGAAACATTTCGTGATATTTAGATTAATAAAGCTTATGGAAGACATAGCTTAACCATAATTCTGGTTGTGCTGTCAATACCCTGAATATTGTCAGCACTGTACCATTCTCTGGCGGCTGCTTTAATCTATCCTAACGAGCTCTTTCGGCTAGGTTGCTCCGGTGTACTGACTCCGCTGCAGCATGAAAAGTGCCGCTATTGTGTACGGAATACGAGCCGACTGACGATTTATTCTCAGCATCGTCGTCCCCGACCGCTAACTTGGACGAAATTCTCGCTTTTGTTGCACGCCGCGTTCCACCACTTCGTTAGTTTGTTGTTTCAACTCTGTCGCCTATCCTAATCTAAGACTGTCGCTTCCCCATGCTCGCACCTCTGACCTTTCCTCCCCTGAAGCGTGTCGCTGACCGAACTCGGCGCTCCCGCTGAACCCCGAGACGTACCTCGTGACACCGATAGTTTGTTGTCACAGTTGGTCGTCCTCGCGAACTTGACACCCACCTACGGTCGCTGACCTTACGCAATTTCCGCCCGAGTTGCACGGGATCTGTGGGGATCTCATTCGTTTACGTTTCCCGTCAGACCCGCACCGGAGTCGGATGTAACTTTTGCTTTGTCGAGTTGTGGGCCGATGAAGTAAAGTTCACCTGTGCATTCAGCCACGGCATCAAAGCAACCTGTGGACTTAAATAAGGAACATCAGTTCCCGATTATTTGTTTCACTGGATTTGCAAGTGAGTGTAACCCACCTGACCCCTCTTCCCTCTTCCGTTTGTGTCTCGAATGAGACGTGAGTGCGTGGGCGCCACGTGACATCAGCGTCCAGAGAGCACCATGCCCGCCAACCAGCTTCAGAATAATGTGTGTTTCCTGTGTAGAGCCGGATAGCCCGTCTGCGGTTGTGCCTGTGCCGACTACCGAGACGTGCGTGGAGACCGGACTGACCCCTGTTTTCCTCACTCCACCTTGTATGCAGATCAGTGGATCGCACGGAGCGTATCAATGAACCTGGGCAGCTCCTCTCCCTCCATGCTTACAAGGGAATGACACTACCTGCATACAGACACTGCCTGCATACAGTGACGTGTTGCTGGACCCTACCAACTCCTCGCTCTGCGCGTCCACAGACGTGTGTGAGGATCCAGAGATCCGCGAGCGGCTGGAGCAGCTGCGGACCGAACAGGAGCTGAAGCGAACCACGGACGCGCAGCTGTCGCGCGTGCGGCGTACACAGTCGACCAAACACTCAATCCGGCGCACCTCCATGCGTCAGAAGACGCTCACGCCCAAGAAGGATGTGAAGGAGGAGGCGCGGATACGGCTCGGTGTCGAGGGATCCATGGTGAGAAGGGAGGGGAAAGGGGCTCGGTGTCGAGGGATCCATGATGAGAAGGGAGGGAAAGGGGGTGGGGCGCGTGTCGAGGGATCCATGATGAGAAGGGAGGGAAAGGGGCTCGGTGTCGAGGGATCCATGATGAGAAGGGGAGGGAAAGGGGGGCTCGGTGTCGAGGGATCCATGATGAGAAGGGGAGGGAAAGGGGCTCGGTGTCGAGGGATCCATGGTGAGAAGGGGAGGGAAAGGGGCTCGGTATCGAGGGATCCATGGTGAGAAGGGAGGGAAAGGGGCTCGGGTGTCGAGGGATCCATGATGAGAAGGGAGGGAAAGGGGGATCGGTGTCGAGGGAGCCATGATGAGAAGGGAGGGGAAAGGGGCTCGGTGTCGAGGGATCCATGGTGAGAAGAGATGGAGAAAAGGTGTGGTCAAAGATCGATCTTTATGGATTTATGGTAAAAACTGAAAAGATGCAGGGTAAGGTGTTTAGAAATACACCGATATTGCCTGTGCTTAACCGGTGTCTGTGTTTAAACTTAACCTTAAGCGATCCTCTTTCACCGATACATACTGCATGCATCCTCTTATGGGCGGATACAGGTATTTGTATTTAGAGGCTGATACTTTTTTATGGATTATCTCATTTCAAAAGTGGCGACATCTGTCAGAGTTCGGACGTTTCCCAGTTCTGGCTCGGTTAATGTGACGGTGTCCTGTGCGTCTGGTTCCCATCATGCGTGCTTGCCTGCGGAACAGTGGCCTTGTGACACGGCACGGTGCGTGTTGTGGAGTCTGGTCTGGAGTGAGTCCAGACGGCGCGGCGCTGTGTTGTGACCTCTGCTGCTTCTGCTGTGCCAACTGCTGGCTCGCTTGCGATCGGAGTCGTATCTACTGGTACCTGACCTGACCTGACCTTGCCTGACCTGTCGTTAGCTGATCCGTTCTGATGTGGTCTGATCAGCTCCAGAGGTCAAGACATATACCTCATTTGGCGTAATCTATCGAATTTAACCTGACGTGGGTTGACCTGACTCGACGCAACATAATGCATTCCGTTCTGCCCTGGTGTGATTTTCTTCCTCCTGGTCTGATCTATCGGGCAGAAATCGGAACTGATGACTCGAAGCTGCTGGATCTGCAGGACATCACCATCCAGATCCCCGATCGCATCAACGGGGGGACAAACACGTGAGTTCCGTACGCACCCGGTCACATGCCGCCGCTGTGCTACCCGCCCTAGGTTCACGATACGTTACAGAGTGTGCCATTAATGCTGGATTCAACACTTCGACACTGGTTAGTCACTGCCCAAATTTCGTGTCGGCGTTTCGTTGGGTTTTCACCTCGCATATCTCTCCCGCTCCGGCTTAACGCGTCATCGCTCTTCCTTTCATTTATCGAGCAATATTCGCTCTCCTGACGTGCCATCACCCCGCGCCGTGCCTCGCCCGCGTCGATATTGGTTGGCGCGTCCGCCCCGACCCGGCTGTCACCCCAGCGTTTTCATGCAACCGTCTGTCGCCGACGTCCGGCGGGGCCTGCATTTGCCTCGCGGCCGCTGCGCACCGACTCCTGGGGGCTGGGACGAGCTGTCTCCGGGCCTAGCTGTCAGCCCCCCCCCCCCTCCCACACACACACACACACACACACTCACTCGCACACCGCCGACACGGCCGCCGCCGCCGACACCGCCGACACGGCCGCCGCCGCCGCCGCCGCCCACGCCAGCTAACCTCGGTGATGAGACGGCTGCGGACCGCGGCCATTACGCGTCATGTGCGTGTCTGAATGGCGGTGGCGCCTCCTCGGCCCATAGAGTCTGACGGTGCGCTCTGATGGATGAGGGGGGCGGGGGGCGGCAGTGACGGAGCTACCCGTGAGGCCAGGCCGGGGCGAGATGGGCGAGCAGCTAGTGAAACGCTCCCGCTCGCTCGCCGCTTAGGAGGCATGGTCTAACCCCGTCTCTACCATCTAAAGGATGGTAGAGACGGTGCCGATGAGGCGGGGAGTGAAGAGGATGAGTGAGAGAGGACCGGAAGGCGGGATAGAGGAAGGGAGGACTATGAAGAGAGGACGGGAGGTAGGAGAGAGGACGGGGAACGAGGGGAGAGGGAGGATGGGAGAACGAATGAGAGGACTGTAAAACGGATAAGAGATCATGAGAGGACGTGAGAACGAGGGGGATAGGGCGGGAGGACGAAGGAGAGGGGAGGACGGGAAGATTAAGGAGAAAGGACAGAGGAACGAGCAGAGAGGACGGGAGGAGAGAGAGATGGAACGGCAGAGAAGCGGAGAGAGGAGAGGGACGACAGACGCGTGTTGACACACGCTGAGACGCGTGGGGCGCGAGAGGATGTGCTCCGTGGAGAGGGCGCGCAACAGTTGGCTGAGTTGTGTGCTGCCTTTTCGGGGCGGAGTGCAGTGGTTGCTGCCTCTAATGGTTGACACACGCTGAGACGCGTGGGGCGAGAGGATGTGCTCCGGTGGAGAGGGCGCGCAACAGTTGGCTGAGATGTGTGCTGCTTTTCGGGCGGAGTGCAGTGGTTGCTGCCTCTGTTGCGGGCGTATCGAGTGTAGCTGCAGGGATGAGTGTATATATAGGATGCGGCGCGGGTGGGGTTGGCAGTGTTGGCGTGGCAGGTCAGGTACGTTGGGGTTTGGAGTTGTTTTGGTTGTTGTGTGGGGTGTGTTATTGGGATGTATTGGTTGGGTGGGGAGTGAGGTTATGTTGTGTTTTTGGTTGTGGTGAAGTTTTGATGTGGTTTAAGATTTTGTGTGGGGTGGTTGGTTAGGTGGGAGGGGGGTTAGATGTTGGGTGGGGGTTAGGGTGGGGAGGGTGGGGGTTAGGGGATGCAGCGTTCTTTGGTTAACCATGGCCGTGGAAGGGGTTGGTTTAAGGAAGTGGGGGGGTTAGTGAAGTGTTGGGAGGTGGGGTTAGAATGGTTGGGTGGGGGGTGTTAGGTGGGGGGGTGGGGGGGGGGTTGTTTAACCCTAGAACGTGCAGCGTTTTGTTTAAGCCTGCCGTGGCAGCGTTCTTTGTTTAAGCTGCCGTGCAGGCGTTCTTGTTACCTGGCGTGCAGGGGGGTTTTGTAGCTGGCCGTGCAGCGTTCTTTGTTTACACCCTCGCCCGTGCAGCGTTCTTTGTTAACCCTCGCCGTGCAGCGTTCTTTGTTTACCTCGCCGTGCAGCGTTCTTGTTAACCCTGCCGTGCAGCGTTCTTGTTACCCTCTGAGGGGGGGTTATTGTGAAAAGATGAGGTGGGGTGTAGATATGAGAGGGGTTTAAGAGGTTGTTAACCCTCGGCCGTGCAGCGTTCTTTGTTTTAACCCTGCGCCCGTGCAGCGTTCTTTGTTTAACCCTCGCCCGTGCAGCGTTCTTTGTTTAACCCTCTGCCCGTGCAGCGTTCTTTGTTTAACCCTCGCCCGTGCAGCGTTCTTTGTTTAACCCTCGCCCGTGCAGCGTGTCGTGGTTTTACGGGTCTTGTTAACCCTCGCCCGTGCAGCGTTCTTTGTTTAACCCTCGCCCGTGCAGCGTTCTTTGTTTAACCCTCGCCCGTGCAGCGTTCTTTGTTTAACCCTCGCCCGTGCAGCGTTCTTTGTTTAACCCTCGCCCGTGCAGCGTTCTTTGTTTAACCCTCGGCCCGTGCAGCGTTCTTTGTTTAACCCTCGCCCGTGCAGCGTTCTTTGTTTAACCCTCGCCCGTGCAGCGTTCTTTGTTTAACCCTCTTTTTTGTTATTGCGTGCTGCGTTTGTTTAACCCTCGCCCGTGCAGCGTTCTTTGTTTAACCCTCGCCCGTGCAGCGTTCTTTGTTTAACCCTCCGCCCGTGCAGCGTTCTTTGTTTAACCCTCGCCCGTGCAGCGTTCTTTGTTTAACCCTCGCCCGTGCAGCGTTCTTTGTTTAACCCTCGCCCGTGCAGCGTTCTTTGTTTAACCCTCGCCCGTGCAGCGTTCTTTGTTTAACCCTCGCCCGTGCAGCGTTCTTTGTTTAACCCTCGCCCGTGCAGCGTTCTTTGTTTAACCCTCGCCCGTGCAGCGTTCTTTGTTTAACCCTCGCCCGTGCAGCGTTCTTTGTTTAACCCTCGCCCGTGCAGCGTTCTTTGTTTAACCCTCGCCCGTGCAGCGTTCTTTGTTTAACCCTCGCCCGTGCAGCGTTCTTTGTTTAACCCTCGCCCGTGCAGCGCTCAGCGGTTCTTTGTTTAACCCTCGCCCGTGCAGCGTTCTTTGTTTAACCCTCGCCCGTGCAGCGTTCTTTGTTTAACCCTCGCCCGTGCAGCGTTCTTTGTTTAACCCTCGCCCGTGCAGCGTTCTTTGTTTAACCCTCGCCCGTGCAGCGTTCTTTGTTTAACCCTCGCCCGTGCAGCGTTCTTTGTTTAACCCTCGCCCGTGCAGCGTTCTTTGTTTAACCCTCGCCCGTGCAGCGTTCTTTGTTTAACCCTCGCCCGTGCAGCGTTCTTTGTTTAACCCTCGCCCGTGCAGCGTTCTTTGTTTAACCCTCGCCCGTGCAGCGTTCTTTGTTTAACCCTCGCCCGTGCAGCGTTCTTTGTTTAACCCTCGCCCGTGCAGCGTTCTTTGTTTAACCCTCGCCCGTGCAGCGTTCTTTGTTTAACCCTCGCCCGTGCAGCGTTCTTGTTTAACCCTCGCCCGTGCAGCGTTCTTTGTTTAACCCTCGCCCGTGCAGCGTTCTTTGTTTAACCCTCGCCCGTGCAGCGTTCTTTGTTTAACCCTCGCCCGTGCAGCGTTCTTTGTTTAACCCTCGCCCGTGCAGCGTTCTTTGTTTAACCCTCGCCCGTGCAGCGTTCTTTGTTTAACCCTCGCCCGTGCAGCGTTCTTTGTTTAACCCTCGCCCGTGCAGCGTTCTTTGTTTAACCCCTCGCCCGTGCAGCGTTCTTTGTTTAACCCTCGCCCGTGCAGCGTTCTTTGTTTAACCCTCGCCCGTGCAGCGTTCTTTGTTTAACCCTCGCCCGTGCAGCGTTCTTTGTTTAACCCTCTCGCCCGTGCAGCGTTCTTTGTTTAACCCTCGCCCGTGCAGCGTTCTTTGTTTAACCCTGGCCCGTGCAGCGTTCTTTGTTTAACCCTCGCCCGTGCAGCGTTCTTTGTTTAACCCTCGCCCGTGCAGCGTTCTTTGTTTAACCCTCGCCCGTGCAGCGTTCTTTGTTTAACCCTCGCCCGTGCAGCGTTCTTTGTTTAACCCTCGCCCGTGCAGCGTTCTTTGTTTAACCCTCGCCCGTGCAGCGTTCTTTGTTTAACCCTCGCCCGTGCAGCATCCGATCAGTGCGTGACCGTGCAGGGGGAGGGGGGGGGGGGTACGACCCCCTAGCGTTTCGCCCCTAATTGGGCTAGAGCTTCGATAAAAATGAGCGTGTTGCTTGTCACGAGAGGAAGCCATTGATACCCGATGTTTAGGTCCTAGGTCATTAGGTGCCTCTGAGGTCATGTCAATGACCCAAAATTCAACCAAATTGTAAATGCGTATAAATTGAATTTAATCGAGCTAGAATCGCGAATGAGCATATAATTATGTTAAATGGGTGCCAAATTTAAAATCAGCGTCACAAAATGTCCTAGAAACTGCCAAATTCCAAAAAGGTCATGTCAGACCATGTCAGGTCATTTGAGGTCAGTGACCTCGGTTGACCTGTTGGGGTGCATGACCCCAGTGGAACATATAATTATGTAAAATGGATCCCATATTTGAAATCAGCGTCACAAAATGTCCAAGAAACTGCTAGAAGCCAAAAAGTAATATGAGGTCATCGGAGGTCAGTGACCTCGGTTGACCTCTGAGAAGGTCAATCGAGGTCACAATATCAATGGAAACCACAACTGTCACCTGGAAACACCTGTGCATATGCTCCTGAACAACAAACACTATGAAACTGCACAAGTTACAAGGATCAATACTACGGGACGCCAGTTGCGCCTTACATGACCTTGAAAAACGGGTCAAATGTCACGGGTCATGTGACCTACAACTTAAAAAAAATATGTGTAAAATTGTTCACAAGTAGGGTACTGAAAGTTTCATCGCAATCGGTTGATATTTACGCGAGTTATTCCCGAAAAAGCCGAGGGGGTTGGCATCAACCCCCGCACTGGCGAGGGTTAGAGTATAATATGCCCCGTGAGCTGTTTTTAAGTTTTGTTTTAAACACTGGCCGATTTTCGTTTCTCGCAGCCCGACGGAGAACGGCGACGGAGTGACCACTCTGACGACCGACCCGAGGAAGACCAACGGTCACCAGGTCAACAACAACGATCAGCCAGACGGCAAGACCAACTGTGAGTGCCTCGGAGGCGGTGGGCGGCGAGGGGGATATCCGCTGTTATGGAGAGGGTAGGGTGTGGGCGGCTTTAGTGGTGGTGAGGTGGATATCCGCTGTTATGGAGAGGGTAGGGTGGGCGGCTTTTTGGTGGTGACGTGGATATCCGCTGTTCTGGAAAGGGTAGGGTGTGGGCGGCTTTAGTGGTGGTGAGATGGATATCCGCTGTTGTGGAGAGAGTAGGGTGTGGGCGGCTTTAGTGGTGGTGAGGTGGATATCCGCTGTTATGGAGAGGGTAGGGTGGGCGGCTTTAGTGGTGGTGAGGTGGATATCCGCTGTTATGGAGAGGGTAGGGTGGGCGGCTTTAGTGGTGGTGAGGTGGATATCCGCTGTTATGGAGAGGGTAGGGTGGGCGGCTTTAGTGGTGGTGAGGTGGATATCCGCTGTTATGGAGAGGGTAGGGTGTGGGCGGCTTTAGTGGTGGTGAGGTGGATATCCGCTGTTGTGGAGAGGGTATGGTGTGGGCGGCTTTAGTGGTGGTGAGATGGATATCCGCTGTTGTGGAGAGAGTAGGGTGTGGGCGGCTTTAGTGGTGGTGAGGTGGATATCCGCTGTTGTGGGGAGGGTAGGGTGGGCGGCTTTAGTGGTGGTGAGGTGGATATCCGCTGTTGTGGAGAGGGTAGGGTGTGGGCGGCTTTAGTGGTGGTGAGGTGGATATCCGCTGTTGTGGAGAGGGTAGGGTGTGGGCGGCTTTAGTGGTGGTGAGGTGGTCATGTGGTGCTGTGAGAGGGATCGGGTGTAGCTGTTTGTAGATTCTAGTGGTGACTGGTGCGGGATAGTCCGGGGGGGATAGCTTGTGTGTCTGATAATGGGGCGGTGGGGGGGGGGGGGTGCGTGCAGGTGTGTGTGTGTGTGTGTGTGTGTGTGTGTGTGTGTGTGTGTGTGTGTGTGTGTGTGTGTGTGTGTGTGTGTGTGTGTGTGTGTGTGTGTGTGTGTGTGTGTGTGTGTGTGTGTGTGTGTGTGTGTGTGGGCGTGGGCGTGGGCGTGGGCGTGGGCGTGGGCGTGGGCGTGGGCGTGGGCGTGGGCGTGGGCGTGGGCGTGGGCGTGGGCGTGGGCGTGGGCGTGGGCGTGGGCGTGGGCGTGTGCGTGTGCGTGTGCGTGTGCGTGTGTGTGTGTCTGATAATGTGTGGGGCGGGGGGGGTGCGGATGCAGAATACAACGCAGTGAGATGTGTGCGAGTGTGTCATGATTGTTCTCTTGTTGGCGGGATGTACCTATGCCTCGTTAAAGCCGATACAGTGTCGACCTCATGTGGATATGCCTCGTTAAAGCCGATACAGTGTCGACCTCATGTGGATATGCGATATGTTTTCAGTGTACCTCCGGGCGTATTTTTGTGATTCGATTTTGTGATCCGGAAGATCCTATCATAAATCATGGTCCCGTGAGATCTTACTTTCCGCTGTCCTGTCCTGTATTTCACCTTCCGAAATACCGATACCGATTGTTGCCTTCCTCCTCCACAGTCACACATCCGCCCCGTTTAAGTGTCGTCTGCCGGCACTTTCTGATGTCGCCGTGCCTGTGTGCACTGTCCCTGCTCTGCTTCGGTCCGTGTTGCCTCGGTTCGCCGTAAGAGTGGTGAGAGTGTTGAGAGTGTGCAGAGTGTTTGTTAGGTTGGGTCCGCCGTCTCCTCGCCCACCGCTCCGCCGGCGGTGTCGGGTATCGCGGCACTGTGTACCCCCGGCCGCAGGCCCCTCCCTCTGTTTGATGTACCGTCCTCCGCCCCGGGAACACACTGTGTATACACATTACACACTCCAAGCGTGGGATACACGGGCCGCCCCGGGAACACACTGTATACACATTACACGCTCCAAGCGTGGGATACACGGGCCGCCCCGGGAACACATGTGTATACACGCTCCAAGCGTGGGATACACGGGCCGCCCCGGGAACACACTGTGTATATACACTCCAAGCGTGGGATACACGGGCCGCCCCGGGAACACACTGTGTATACACATTACACACTCCAAGCGTGGGATACACGGGCCGCCCCGGGAACACACTGTGCATACACATTACACACTCCAAGCGTGGGATACACGGGCCGCCCCGGGAACACACTGTGTATACACACTCCAAGCGTTGGATACACGGGCCGCCCCGGGAACACACTGTTTATACACACTCCAAGCGTGGGATAAACGGGCCGCCCCGGGAACACACTGTGTATACACACTCCAAGCGTGGGATACACGGGCCGCCCCGGGAACACACTGTGTATATACACTCCAAGCGTGGGATACAAGGGTCGCCCCGGGAACACACTGTGTATACACATTACACACTCCAAGCGTGGGGTACACGGGCCGCCCCGGGAACACACTGTGTATATACACTCCAAGCGTGGGATACACGGGCCGCCCCGGGAACACACTGTGTATACACACTCCAAGCGTGGGATACACGGGCCGCCCCGGGAACACACTGTGTATACACACTCCAAGCGTGGGATAAACGGGCCGCCCCGGGAACACACTGTATATACACACTCCAAGCGTGGGATACACGGGCCGCCCCGGGAACACACTGTGTATATACACTCCAAGCGTGGGAACACGGGTCGCCCCGGGAACACACTGTGTATACACATTACACACTCCAAGCGTGGGGTACACGGGCCGCCCCGGGAACACACTGTGTATATACACTCCAAGCGTGGGATACACGGGCCGCCCCGGGAACACACTGTGTATACACACTCCAAGCGTGGGATACACGGGCCGCCCCGGGAACACACTGTGTATACACACTCCAAGCGTGGGATAAACGGGCCGCCCCGGGAACACACTGTATATACACACTCCAAGCGTGGGATACACGGGCCGCCCCGGGAACACACTGTGTATATACACTCCAAGCGTGGGATACACGGGCCGCCCCGGGAACACACTGTGTATACACACTCCAAGCGTGGGGTAAACGGGCCGCCCCGGGAACACACTGTGTATACACATTACACACACCAAGCGTGGGATACACGGGCCGCCCCGGGAACACACTGTGTATACACACTCCAAGCGTGGGATACACGGGCCGCCCGGGAACACACTGTGTATACACATTACACACTCCAAGCGTGGGATACACGGGCCGCCCCGGGAACACACTGTGTATATACACTCCAAACGTGGAATACACGGGCCGCCCCGGGAACACACTGTGTATACACACTCCAAGCGTGGGATAAACGGGCCGCCCCGGGAACACACTGTGTATACACACTCCAAGCGTGGGATACACGGGCCGCCCCGGGAACACACTGTGTATATACACTCCAAGTGTGGGATACACGGGCCGCCCCGGGAACACACTGTGTATACACACTCCAAGCGTGGGATACACGGGCCGCCCCGGGAACACACTGTGTATATACACTCCAAGCGTGGGATACACGGGCCGCCCCGGGAACACACTGTGTATATACACTCCAAGCGTGGGATACACGGGCCGCCCCGGGAACACACTGTGTATATACACTCCAGGCGTGGGATACACGGGCCGCCCCGGGAACACACTGTGTATATACACTCCAAGCGTGGAATACACGGGCCGCCCCAGGAACACACTGTGTATACACATTACACGCTCCAAGCGTGGGATACACGGGCCGCCCCGGGAACACACTGTGTATACACATTACACACTCAAAGCGTGGGATACACGGGCCGCCCCGGGAACACACTGTATACACACTCCAAGCGTGTGATACACGGGCCACCCCGGGAACACATGTGTATATACACTCCAAGCGTGGGATACACGGGCCGACCCGGGAACACACTGTGTATATACACTCCAAGCGTGGGATACACGGGCCGGCCCGGGAACACACTGTGTATATACACTCCAAGCGTGGGATACACGGGCCGCCCTGGGAACACATGTGTATATACACTCCAAGCGTGGGATACACGGGCCGACCCGGGAACACACTGTGTATATACACTCCAAGCGTGGGATACACGGGCCGCCCCGGGAACACACTGTGTATATACACTCCAAGCGTGGGATACACGGGCCGCCCAGGGAACACACTGTGTATATACACTCCAAGCGTGGGATACACGGGCCGACCCGGGAACACACTGTGTATACACATTACACACTCCAAGCGTGGGATACACGGGCCGCCCCAGGAACACACTGTGTATATATACTCCAAGCGTGGGATACACGGGCCGCCCCGGGAACACATGTGTATACACGCTCCAAGCGTGGGATACACGGGCCGCCCCGGGAACACACTGTGTATACACATTACACACTCCAAGCGTGGGATACACGGGCCGACCCGGGAACACACTGTGTATACACATTACACACTCCAAGCGTGGGATACACGGACCGACCCGGGAACACACTGTGTATACACATTACACACTCCAAGCGTGGGATATGCGGGCCGCCCCGGGAACACACTGTGTATACACATTACACGCTCCAAGCGTGGGATACACGGGCCGCCCCGGGAACACTTGTGTGTACACGCTCCAAGCGTGGGATACACGGGCCGCCCCGGGAACACATGTGTATATACACTCCAAGCGTGGGATACACGGGCCGCCCCGGGAACACACTGTGTATACACATTACACACTCCAAGCGTGGGATACACGGGCTGCCCCGGGAACACACTGTATACACACTCCAAGCGTGTGATACACGGGCCGCCCCGGGAACACACTGTGTATACACATTACACGATCCAAGCGTGGGATACACGGGCCGCCCCAGGAACACACTGTGTATACACGCTCCAAGCGTGGGATACACGGGCCGCCCCGGGAACACACTGTGTATATACACTCCAAGCGTGGGATACACGGGCCGCCCCGGGAACACACTGTGTATATACACTCCAAGCGTGGGATACACGGGCCGCCCCGGGAACACACTGTATATACACTCCAAGCGTGGGATACACGGGCCGCCCCGGGAACACACTGTGTATATACACTCCAAGCGTGGGATACACGGGCCGCCCCGGGAACACACTGTGTATATACACTCCAAGCGTGGGATACACGGGCCGACCCGGAAACACACTGTGTATACACACTCCAAGCGTGGGATAAACGGGTCGCCCCGGGAACACACTGTGTATACACATTACACGCTCCAAGCGTGGGATACACGGGCCGCCCCGGGAACACACTGTGTATATACACTCCAAGCGTGGGATACACGGGCCGCCCCGGGAACACACTGTGTATATACACTCCAAGCGTGGGATACACGGGCCGCCCCGGGAACACACTGTGTATATACACTCCAAGCGTGGGTTACACGGGCTGCCCCGGGAACACACTGTGTATATACACTCCAAGCGTGGGATACACGGGCCGACCCGGGAACACACTGTGTATACACATTACACACTCCAAGCGTGGGGTACACGGGCCGCCCCGGGAACACACTGTGTATATACACTCCAAGCGTGGGATACACGGGCCGCCCCGGGAACACACTGTGTATATACACTCCAAGCGTGGGATACACGGGCCGACCCGGGAACACACTGTGTATACACACTCCAAGCGTGGGATAAACGGGTCGCCCCGGGAACACACTGTGTATACACATAACACACTCCAAGCGTGGGATACACGGGCCGCCCCGGGAACAAACTGTGTATATACACTCCAAGCGTGGGATACACGGGCCGCCCCGGGAACACACTGTGTATATACACTCCAAGCGTGGAATACACGGCCGCCCCGGGAACACACTGTGTATATACACTCCAAGCGTGGGATACACGGGCCGCCCCGGGAACACACTGTGTATATACACTCCAAGCGTGGGATACACGGGCCGCCCCGGGAACACACTGTGTATATACACTCCAAGCGTGGGATACACGGGCCGACCCGGGAACACACTGTGTATACACATTACACACTCCAAGCGTGGGGTACGCGGGCCGCCCCGGGAACACACTGTGTATATACACTCCAAGCGTGGGATACACGGGCCGCCCCGGGAACACACTGTGTATATACACTCCAAGCGTGGGATACACGGGCCGACCCGGGAACACACTGTGTATACACACTCCAAGCGTGGGATAAACGGGTCGCCCCAGGAACACACTGTGTATACACATTACACACTCCAAGCGTGGGGTACACGTGCCGCCCCGGGAACACACTGTGTATATACACTCCAAGCGTGGGATACACGGGCCGCCCCGGGAACACACTGTGTATATACACTCCAAGCGTGGGATACACGGGCCGCCCCGGGAACACACTGTGTATATACACTCCAAGCGTGGGATACACGGGCCGCCCCGGGAACACACTGTGTATATACACTCCAAGCGTGGGATACACGGGCCGCCCCGGGAACACACTGTGTATACACATAACACACTCCAAGCGTGGGATACACGGGCCGCCCCGGGAACACACTGTGTATATACACTCCAAGCGTGGGATACACGGGCCGCCCCGGGAACACACTGTGTATATACACTCCAAGCGTGGGATACACGGGCCGCCCCGGGAACACACTGTTTATACACATTACACACTCCAAGCGTGGGATACACGGGCCGCCCCGGGAACACACTGTGTACACACACTCCAAGCGTGGGATACACGGGCCGCCCCGGGAACGCACTGTGTATATACACTCCAAGCGTGGGATACACGGGCCGCCCCGGGAACACACTGTGTATATACACTCCAAGCGTGGGATACACGGGCCGCCCCGGGAACACACTGTGTATATACACTCCAAGCGTGGGATACACGGGCCGCCCCGGGAACACACTGTGTATATACACTCCAAGCGTGGGATACACAGGCCGCCCCAGGAACACACTGTGTATACACATTACACACTCCAAGCGTGGGGTACACGTGCCGCCCCGGGAACACACTGTGTATATACACTCCAAGCGTGGGATACACGGGCCGCCCCGGGAACACACTGTGTATATACACTCCAAGCGTGGGATACACGGGCCGCCCCGGGAACACACTGTATATACACTCCAAGCGTGGGATACACGGGCCGCCCCGGGAACACACTGTGTATATACACTCCAAGCGTGGAATACACGGGCCGCCCCGGGAACACACTGTGTATACACACTCCAAGCGTGGGATACACGGGCCGCCCCGGGAACACACTGTGTATACACACTCCAAGCGTGGGATACACGGGCCGCCCCGGGAACACACTGTGTATACACACTCCAAGCGTGGGATACACGGGCCGCCCCGGGAACACACTGTGTATATACACTCCAAGCGTGGGAGACACGCCAGTAGGTACTCAGTGTAGCGAGAATGTTCGGCCGACAGTATACTATGTATGTGTCAAGGAAGGCAGAAAGGCATGGTTGCGGATAGATAAATGCATAGTTTGGCGTCTGACGACAGGTGCTACACGACAGGCGCTAAGGAACGTATGACGTTGAGAGGCGACAAATTGTCGACCAGTTTCTCTAAGGCAGCCAAGAAGGCTGTTACTAAATGTTGCCAAGTCGCGTCGCCTACCGTGCAATAGTCAAGGTCGAACATAATTGGTGACCGTATTGTGGATCATTCGGCTTGAGTGTGTGTGGGTTGGATGGGGATTGTGTGGTTTGTGTGGGCAGGGCCGATGTAGGTCTGCTGTATAGTCAGGTATGGTCTGGGAAGTCTGGACTGATTGGTCGTACTGGCCTGGCTCGGTCTCTTACGGCAGGCCCAACACTCGGTGAGATCTGTGATGTGCTTTTTATATGTATATTTCCACATTGAATCCGTCGCATTGACCCGATGTGATTGTTATCCAACATAAAGGAATACATGCCTGGGACGTGACGTTTATAAATATTACTTCTCGAAGACCTGCATGCGGTGTCGTTTATGAGTGTTTGTATATGCTGCCAGTCTTGTGCATGGCAACGAACTGACCAAGTGTTGTTTTTCTATTGTTTTGCTTGCCAATGTGCTTAGCCAGGCCTGTAACTTCTAACCATGATTGTCTATGTTTGTATTATAACATATCTTCATTCTGTAGACGTTTTCTTAAAAGTGATCATTAAACTTGCCCTTGTATGCACGCTTCCGGCGGCGCCTGCTTTGCGTTGTATTTTGCATCCGCTGTGCCCGATGGCCGTATTGTCCACTGTGTCGTCTCGGTGGCGCTGGCGCCCGCGTGTCGTGTACTAAGTACCGCCTCATCTCTGTTCCATGTGCACCGTAGCTCTAGAGAGCCGTAGCTCTTCCGACTCCGGTAAGATCGACATCCACGTGCACGTTACGGTGAATACGGGCGGCGAGCGGCCGCTGGTCCCCTCAGTGCCCGGGGCGCCGCCGCAGGGCACCCTGGCCGACCTGAAGCTGCAGCGGGCGCAGCAGAGGCCGCCATTGGTGCCCGGCCCCGGCCCCGGCCCTGGCCCCGGCTCCGGGCCGACGCCACTCCTCCTGCCGCCAGGTGGCGATGCAGGCGGCGGCGGCGCCGGAGGAGGCGGAGGAGGAGGAGGTGCTGCTGGAGATGTCGTGGACGGAGAGATGGAACGGAAGAAGTTCGTCAGCACGGTGCCCGGTGGTGGCGTGACGTCAGAGCCACCGCATGAGGGAACGGGCTGCTGCGTGCTGCAGTAGCGACGTCCGGCTGTCGGTAGAGGAACTGCGAGTGTGGTGTGCGCCGCTACGCGGCGCTGCTACGCTGCAGGGCAAGACGGGATTAGTGTTTTTAGGCGTTCATGACGATGAGCTTAGTTGAAAGACAGATTCATAGGATGCCTTGGTGTGGCAGAAGTGAGTTATTTGTTGCGAAGGTTTAGTTTGATGGCATTTGTGATTACTTGATTTGGAAACGTTTGGTGATATTGCGAGATTGGAATGTGTGAAGCTAGTGTAGTGTATCCGAGTTGCATTGTAGTGCCAGCTAGAGGTTGCTTGCCAGACTGCGGTCTGTCGTGGGTCCATTGAGTGACTTCATTCACACTCGTCATAGTGATAAGAGATTACGTTTTTCAGTGCTCTGAGATTTGTGTGAGGCATTGTGAGATCATATTGATGAAGGGAGTCATTCTCGTATGCTCCATTCCACTTCATTCCCGATATTGAGGCAAATGTAAATGACCATGTATTTTATTGTCGATTGTGCATGCGTTATGATCTCGGCTAGGAAGCTTTATCGCAGCGCTTGTGGGAGATTTCGGTGATAAGCTTTGGTTCTGGAATGCCGATTCTACAATCAACTTTGCATGCTTGCCAAGTGGGGTAAATTCTGCTCGAGCTTCGATTGTTGATGATTGACGGTATTTCTGCCGTTGGGATTATGACGATTTGTTGTTCCACCAGTGGTCGCTGAAATATTTTGTCGATTTAGCTGCGCGTGCATTTTATGTTCCTACTTCATGAGATTGTAGGTACCATGGTATTGTACTCCCTTCAACACATAATACGTATTAAAGTACGCATGTTGCATTTTACCGGCTCGTGCTGTCGTTTTGATCTTTATCGCCATGTGTCTTCCGAGATCGTTTGTGGGCGAATGAGAGGCGATTTCCGGGGCAGTCGCCGATGTTTGGGAGTGTTGATGAAGAACTGGAGTGGACCGAAATTCCCACGCATGGTCTATAACTGCCACCTGGTGCTAGTTTCATCAATTGAAACCATCAAACCTACCAACATGCCACGAGGTATTGGCAGCCAAGTCTGAGCGAATCAGCGAAAAGCTGTTGTTTTACGTGACATGAGTTCACATTCGTATCTTCTTCACTTGGTGATGCATGACGGCGGTCCCACTCACTGTCTTCATAGTCAAAACCATGGCAGGATGTATGAGATTGTAAGCCACTCGATGATCCATGGCTTAGTCCGCGATTTGAAGTCGGAATCACTGGCGACGAGTTATGACTAAGTTTGTAACGCGTTTCTACCAAGCGGAACGGGCATTTGTCGTTCGGTTGTACTCATTACCCCGTGCCCATGACTGCTCGATACGATACGTCTGCCTGAGCCGAGGGACACAGTGGCACTGTTGTCTCGCCATCGTCGTTTAGCAATAGCATTTCGCCTGTAATTATGCTGCCATGCTGCTCCGTGTCACCAGCGAGTGTCATAATACATTATAGTCGATCATCAGAGCAAGGAATCATTCCGTGGCAACATTGCGGCACCACGTCTGGAGGCGATGGCGAGCGTGTTGGCTCTGCGACTTTGTTTCAGTGTGGATGATTGAATGCTATGGTGTATGGCGTATTTTTATATATAATATACACATGTCACGCATTCGGATTTGTTGGACCCCGAATGGGAGATCCGTCAGTGTTGTCAGCAATGTGCAGTTAGTTTTGCTCAAGACTGGGAAGGTGGATTGTTGGAAAACGGCCGAGAGGGAACCTGGCTGACAATGGGGATCACTGCGTAGTGCGTGTACCCACCCAGGCCAGGGTTTGACTTTTTGAAAATACTGGGAGGAGTGGGCGAAGTCATACCTGTTTTTACGGCGCTGCATTTACGACTTCGCTCCAGTTGCCAGCCAGGAGTTCTGAGTTGGGCCCAATTGGGCAGAACTCGGGTTTGCCCGACTTATATGGTTGGGTTGGGGGCTAACTTTGTTTTTGACTGGCGTATGACACACTTACGCCAAGCAGAACCCGAGTTACAGCATAGGCTAGCCCAGCCAAATACGTCGGGCAAACCCGAGCTTGAACATCTGTTCGGGCTAACTTGGGCAAAGCCCGAGTTGCTCCGTGCTTTTATAACCGCCGGTAACTGTGGTCCCACGTGGGCTTGCCCGAGTACGCGCGGCACGGGCTGCTCGGGCTAGCCCGAGGACAGCCAGAGCAGGGGTAATACAAACCATTGGTTGGTCGCCGTCCAAATTTGTCCCACGTGAGCTGGTCGCCGTGTAGGCGGTATAATTTTGTGGCAGCGCTTTATTGGATATTGTCTTAGGCATTATATTTCAATCCGAACTCTCTTTTTCAACAACTCGCGCTTTCACGATTACATTCATCCACATTTTGCTATCCAAAACACATTGTGGTTGTTTCACCTGTATTTGTTCAACATTTTGTGCAGTGGTCTGCAGCTCTATGTGGCCCAAGATCACCCACCACCCATCAGGAGCGGCGACACGGATTTTTGTCAGGGGAGAGCAAGTAAAACAAAAATAGGGGGCCTCCATTTGAGAGGGGGTCTGCATTTGAGAAGGGCCTTTGACCTCCATAGGACTCTGGCCTTCAGGGGCCTTTCTGACCTAAGGACCACCTCTGGCATTCAGGGGCCTTTCTGACCTCCTAAGGACCCCCTCTGGCTTCCAGAGGCCACCTCTGACCTCCATAGGTCCCCCTCTGACCTCCCCTCAGCCGCCGGTTCTCGCCCTATGGGCGTGATCCGGCGACTGGATATCATGATCCCTGTTTCAGAGGCGGATTCAGGGCCTGTGAGGGGGATCAGAGCGCGGTCTTGGTTCAGGCGTCGTTGATGTTCCTCATCGATGGCGTGACGACGACGTGCCTGGACGCGATGGCCGGCTCTTCTCCCCCTGCGGTGCCGCCTTACGCCGCCACTGCCCGGGTGGGCGCCGGGTGGCGAGTGATTGATGGCGGCAGGAGGGTCGGCCATGTGGACAGAGTTCCCCTGTACGGCGCGCGGGCTGCCGTCGACGCCGACGGTAGACTAGAGACGGTAGGGGAGTGCGCAGCCTTGTGATTGGTGGAGACGGCGATGGTAGCCTTTTCCAGAACTGTAGAAAGGAGTTTCGACGGATGAGACCCATGGCCAATTATTGACAATACTAAATGAGGAAAACAATATTAAGCACGAAAGAAAGAAGCACGAAAATCACTTCGGTCGGTCCGAAAACACTAATTGCGAATACCAGGCAAATCTTGCAGGTGGCCGAAACTTAAAATCGCGCAAGACACTAGAAAACTGAGGAGCGACGCTAGGGGGCGGTTGTTGACTTACATTTATGTGCTATCCAGCTGGTCCACCGTTCTCCAGAAGCGATTTGGCTCTCCGGGAATAATTTATACAACCAAATCAAGTTAAAAAACGACACCAGCTTTCAAACCCGTCGACCCCACACATCACAAAGAATGGAGCCAACCGCCAACCGAGCTGGCGCAGACGCCATATGGCAGCTGCCTGCCAGCTGCCATATGTAGTTCAAAATATACAACTGCTACTGCGTTCGAGTGACGACCACGGCGACCACCAGCCGCCGTTTCGTTGACGTTTTCGGGCCCCTGGTATGCCATTGGTTTAAAACTGTGGTCGCCAGAAAAGCGCCGTCCTATGCCAACCGCCGCCCGTAGTAGAAAAGGGTTCGTAGTAAACAGTTGTTTTTGTGAGCATTGGACCGTTCGTCCGTAGTAGAAGGGGAAACCCGTTTTGCACTGGAAAAATCATGCAGTTAAATGCAAAAACGTATCCCATACAGTGGCATAGGTACTAGAGCTGCCACTTCATCAACATTGTTCGAGTCCGACTGGTGGGACTATAACTATGATTGAGTTCAAATGCATTTTGATCTGATCTTTTCTCGTGTGGCTCTGGTCGCCACTTTTGGAATCCTGGGTCAACGGCTGGTCGCCGACGCCGTTGCCAGGATGGAGGTTTGTATTAGCCCTGAGCCCAGAGTTGCTTAACCCGCGAGTTACTGGGGGGGCTATTTTTTGCCCCCCCCCCCCTCCCGTTATTTTGCAATAACTCCTAAACGAACACCGTTATCGTCACCAAACTTGCAGTACCTTCTCTCACATCAATTCTACACATGTTGGCAAACGGAAAAATATGAGGCTATGATAGATCAACTACGAATGACGTCAGAGTGACGTCATGTTCTTCGGTTTTTGTTGCAAAATAATGGTTTACGGAAAACGCTGTCAAAGGTACGATAATTGAGATAAACTAAATTGTTTTAAATCAAATTACTGACAATAGACCGGGCTATCAAACTGCTATCTCGGATTTTTGAGTTTTTTTTAATTCAAAATTTTGAGAAATCCAAATACATTTTTTTTTTTTTAAAAATTTTCAAGATAAAAATCAGAATTATCCAAAAACCGGAATATATGTGATCGAGACGTATGCGGTGAATATGTGTACCAAATTTAAAGTTGATATCTTTATAAATGACCGAGTTATGACCTTTAAATGACAGCAATCAACCACTTCTCACAGCATTACTATGCATAAAAAACGCATTTCCATTTTTGCTTTTTACTTCAATTTATATGGAACAAACAATGTTCCAAGGTCATTTTTCGCGTTCTAGACGAAAAACAAACCCATAAACATGTGTTACAACGCCTAATGACCGTAATCTGCAGTTTGACCTCGTGACCTCGGATGACCTTGAACTGACCCAAGGTCATAACCAGCTTATAAAGGTACTTAGAAGTGTCAGACACACGAATCATACCGATTTATCGACAGTTTATGCGTTTAATATCGCAATTTTGCGCGACAATTCCATCCATCGAGACCTTTTGACACGGTCAAACATTTTGTACTTGACCTGACCTGTGACGTCATCGGTGACCCTGAGGTCAACAATATTATGTTTCCCTCGATACATTTCCCAGGGCTATCGAATGCCGTTTGAATTTGTACATTCGGTCCAGTAGTTCCGGAGATCAGAGGGGGGGGGGCAAAAAAATAGCCCCCCCCCCCCCCCAGTAAGTCGCGTTATGAAATATACCCCAGTAACTCGCGGGTTAATGCACTCTTAAACTGCGTATAGTGTGGCCCCACGCTGGCTAGCCCAAATAGGTGCTCGGGCAAGCCCAGGCTCAAACTGATCGGGTCCCGACCGGGCTGTGCTGCGTTATACCCACCCTGGCAGAGGAGGTCGCAGGTAATTTCGGCGGGGAGATTCTAGGCCGTATACCCCTATCCTTCATGATCGGCGTTTGGTAACCGATATCCACCCGTCCCTGCCAAGGCAGTCACTATGCTCTTCACAAACAAAGAACAATCAGTATAACGCATCACGATCGCTTTCACTGATCACGTCCGCCAAGACCGCCACGATAGCTAATGGCTACTTCAGCGTCATCACGCCACACAGTTCCGCGATGAACAGTGCCCGTTTGACATTTTTGTTGATTGGGCACTTCGGCCTGCTCAGGCCATTTCGTGCCATTGAAATGTTTTGGAAATAAAGGATTGTTCACATTGTTAAGCTAGAGTTTCTGAAAAAGATTCGTAACGCGCAAGAAGTCGAAAAGTAGAATAATCAAGTCAGGGTGTTGATCACCGAGTACTGTAGACAGGGAAAAGTCAGCGTCATAGGTTTGATAGTAATTCTGGAGAATACGTCTGTGTAAATTATATTTTGGACAACGCAGTAAAATGTGTGGGACCGTGATTGTTTCGTCACAGGTGTCACACCGTGGGCGAGGATTTTGAGTGAGAATATATGAGTGTGTCAGAAATGTGTGCCCAATTCGGAGCCTGCACAGTACCTTTTCTTCGTGCCTATTTTTCCGCGAAGAGGAGCTCCAGTAAAACCGGTAACTGGTTTAATATTGCGAATTTGTGTCATTGATATGAGATGATTGAAACTCTGATTGAGGTTGATCATAATGAATAAATCGAATAAGATAACCAGTAACCTCATACTAATTAAAAGATATAAAATGCCAAAAGTTATATTGAATATTTCGCCGTTGCGGCTTCTTCAGCAATACATATTTTTTAACACAATCACAATCAGCAAATCACAGTAAAAGAATCGTAAGCACATGCGATGTTTGAAAGGCCACTAACATTTTTCGAGCCTGCTTCTTATGATCTAAGATGATTATCTACATATTATTTATCGATACACGTAACAGATAGGCATGACTAAATATACATTATATACATCAATAGCTTATACGGCAGATTCAGAATATACATATTATATACATATATACATACATACATATATACATATAAACATACATATATACATATATACACACATATATACACATAAATACACATATATATACATATACACACATATACATACATACATATACATATACATATACATACATACATATATATATATATATATACATATATATACACATATACACACATATATACATATATATATACATATATATATACATACATACATACATACATATACATACATATACACATATACATATATATATATATGCATACACATATACATATATACATATACATATATATATATATATATACATATACATACATACCTACATACATATACATACATACACATACATACATACACATACATACATACATATACACATATGCACATATAAATATATATATATACGTAACATATATGACAAAGTACACATTATATACATTATTTGATAGTAATCATTATCGTATAAGTTAGATACCGGACATACATATTTAAACTTATTTACAGGTCAATTTTATGTACAAAATATACATATATAACAGACATCAGACACGTAATACATGTTGTTATGTATAGACGCATGTACACTGACACATCTCGAAACACTTACTTATACAACTATGTTCACCATATATACACATTTCTATATATACACATTATATATACATATATGCACATTTCAACTATGTTCACCATATACATACATTTGGTATGATTATACATCAAACATTTATGTACAAAAACATGTATGA
The DNA here is from genome assembly GCA_036785665.1 of Chirona hameri. Classification (NCBI taxonomy): domain Eukaryota; kingdom Metazoa; phylum Arthropoda; class Thecostraca; order Balanomorpha; family Balanidae; genus Chirona; species Chirona hameri. The sequence continues at coordinate 79,841 of JAXIVJ010002683.1, read as the reverse complement.
ACAAAACAGGCTAAATTAACTCAAGTCGGTCGCACGTTGGGTGATCTAGTCAGTATGAGGGGTCAGGGGCCATGAGAATGTTTGCGTGTTGAGGGTTGGTTTTTGGTCTCGAATGTAGATGGATTCTTTTATTTTTCTGTCAGGGCCGTCCGAAGCGCGAGCAAGAATACATACTTTTAGATTTAGAGATGTCAGAGGGGTGGTTAAATGTTTGTTTTGGTGGATGCCGAATGGTGAGTCCATACGTTTATTTCTAGCATCACCGAGATGCTCGTTGAAACGCTTTCTGATGGCGCGCCTGCTCTCTCCGATATAGAAGGACTGATCCTGAGGACAGAGCGTACAGTCGATCCTGTATATCGTGTTTTTTGAGTGGCATCTTCCCGCGAGCCCTGCGTGGCATGCGTTACAGTGTCTGCCTCCACCTGGACAGGGAGGGGTGCTGTGGGCCGACCTGATCAGTTTATTCCCGACTGTTTCTCCCCCCTTCCATGCCACCTGGAAATTGATCCTACTGTTATTAACTATACCATGTACTTTTTTACACAGTTTATCGTCAACAAAAGGCAGTACAAGTGGTGTTTTTTTCATGTTTTTGTCGCGCTGACGATGTGTGTCTGTTCCCCTCCTGTTGTATGTTTGAATCGCCTCTTTTCTTGTTTTTCGAAGTATGGCAGGTGGATATCCGTTGGCGCGGAAAAGTCTGTCGATCTTCTCCAGACTGCGGTTTGTGGGGTCTCCCGGTGATGACAGTCTCAGTGCCCGCAGAAACTGGGACCTAGCTGTAGCTCGTTTCACTGACATGGGCTGGGCAGAGTCAAAATGGAGGATCACGTTGGCTGACATCGGCTTAATGAAAAGTTCTGTCGTGTACCGTCCTGTCTCTGAGATTTTGACGAGTGTGTCCAGGAAGGAAAGGGTCCCTGTGTTGCCCGTGTGCTCTAGAGTAAACTGAATTGATGGGTGGACGCTGTTAATAAATTCAAAATACTCTAGGAGGCTAGGGAGTCCGTGTGGCCAGACTCCGAAAACGTCATCTATATACCGTAAGTAGAGAGACGGCTGTGCCCTTGTTGTGCTAAGGAATGCGGATTCTAGGGTATGCATAAAAGCTATGGCCAGCGGCGGTGCTACACGGCTGCCCATGGCTACACCTGTTTGCTGCCTGAAGTATTGTGACCCAAATCGCACAAAGTTCTGCGTCAGACAGTGCTTCAGAAGGAGTTCAATGTCTGCCAGGGTCATACCAAATGTGTTTACTTGCTGAGCGTGTTCACGAAGCATGGACATACAGGCCTGGATACCGTCATCCACTGGGATATTGCCATATAGGTTAACTACATCCACACTGAAGAGTATAGTACCTGGTTCAAAGCCCTCGGGATATTTGTCCTTTACTTTATCTAGGAACTGGGTCGTGTTTTTTAAGTGAGCTGGAACAAAGGGCAGCAGTTGAGTTACCACTCTCTCTAGGATCCAGGTAAGCTTGTCGACAGGGTCGTCACAGGCTGATACAATTGGCCTGAGTGGAATATCGACTTTATGGTCTTTTGGCAGACCGTATAACTCTGCTGTACGAGAGCACTGGGGAAGAATACTCTTGACGACCTTGTCCTCAAGCTTACCATCTAATGACTCATGGATGACACGTTTGGTTATGGCCTCTAGTTTCGGTGTTGGATTTCTCGGTACTACTTCATACTGCTGCGTGATATTCTGCATTTTGGAAACATAGTCATCAGTATTCAGGATAACTAACCCCTTGCATTTATCTGAACGCTTTACAACGACGTCTGCGTTATGCGATAGGTCCTTCAGCGATTTTAACTGAGCCTGAGAGTAGTTAAGCTCAGGAGATCTATGGTTTTTATAGGCGGCTAAAATCCGACGTTTTACCTGTCGCAGGGCTAGCTCGAGATCCTGCGGCCCACGAGGCGCCTGTGAGCAGTCTCCGTCAGGAAATCGTGGCCGTAGTCGCCCTGACGACTGCTCTGATGGTTCTGGCTGATTAGGTTGGTTAGAGTTTCCCCGATCGTCTTCAGCAGGCGGGGTCGGGGTCGGAGTCGGAGTCGGAGTCGTAGTCGTAGTCGAAGTGGCATCGGGTGACGGTGGCGCTGTCTGTCTTGAGATATGCTCGGACGGATGCGTTTGGGATCTTCGGCTTTCGATATCCACCTTCCATCGGAGAGCATAGTTTCCGCGTTCTATGCCACATTCAGTATCCTTGATGACAGATGCCGTGAGTCGTCGTGCTAGAGCGTACTTGGGGCCATTGGAGAGAAGCTGGGTGAGCTCTGGCGCTAGAGTGATGTCCGACAGATTTTTCAGACGGGAGTCTGGTGGCTGGTCGTCGTCTGCAGGGTGAGTCCTGGGTCGTTGTGTTTCTTGCAGCGCATGTGGTATAATGTCCTCTTCTCCGGCTGGTGTGGACACAGTGTCCGGCGTGTCCTCGTGGGAGGTGACGACTGGAGCCTCTGCGCGGCTCTCGGCTTCGACGTCGGGTTCTTCTGAGGTTGCGGCCAGCTGGGCGGTCGGTGACTGTGAGTGTCTGTGATGACTGCTCACAAGATCCCGGAACTTCTTCACCAGAATCTTCCTCCTTTCTTCTACACACATCCAGAAGATACGTTCTGCCTCTTGGTCCACCCACCTGACTACGTCTTGGTTGCCTCTGAGTCCATCCCGATATAGACGTCGCTGTTCTCTTGTCTGGAAAGCTTGTTTCCGGTACGATTCTCTGATCGCTTCATTGAGCATTTCTCTGCAGAATCGTCTCTTCTGATCTTGAAAATGTTGACTTCTTGATGATATTTGGTTAGTTCTTGTCACTATCTGATGTATGAAGCGAGGTATGACGTTGGCCTTTCTACATTGAAGGAGAAATGTGATTCTTTCATTATTGTATGCTGTTTTTTGTGCTAGAGTTAGTCTTTTTGCTAGAGTTTCTCTAAGGTTAACATTAGGTTCTATTGATATGAGATGATTGAAACTCTGATTGAGGTTGATCATAATGAATAAATCGAATAAGATAACCAGTAACCTCATACTAATTAAAAGATATAAAATGCCAAAAGTTATATTGAATATTTCGCCGTTGCGGCTTCTTCAGCAATACATTTTTTTTTTTAACACAATCACAATCAGCAAATCACAGTAAAAGAATCGTAAGCACATGCGATGTTTGAAAGGCCACTGACATTTTTCGAGCCTGCTTCTTATGATCTAAGATGATTATCTACATATTATTTATCGATACACGTAACAGATAGGCATGACTAAATATACATTATATACATCAATAGCTTATACGGCAGATTCAGAATATACATATTATATACATATATACATACATACATATATACATATAAACATACATATATACATATATACACACATATATACACATAAATACACATATATATACATATACACACATATACATACATACATATACATATACATATACATACATACATATATATATATATATATATATATACATATATATACACATATACACACATATATACATATATATATACATATATATACATACATACATACATACATATACATACATATACACATATACATATATATATATATATGCATACACATATACATATATACATATACATATATATATATATATACATATACATACATACCTACATACATATACATACATACACATACATACATACACATACATACATACATATACACATATGCACATATAAATATATATATATACGTAACATATATGACAAAGTACACATTATATACATTATTTGATAGTAATCATTATCGTATAAGTTAGATACCGGACATACATATTTAAACTTATTTACAGGTCAATTTTATGTACAAAATATACATATATAACAGACATCAGACACGTAATACATGTTGTTATGTATAGACGCATGTACACTGACACATCTCGAAACACTTACTTATACAACTATGTTCACCATATATACACATTTCTATATATACACATTATATATACATATATGCACATTTCAACTATGTTCACCATATACATACATTTGGTATGATTATACATCAAACATTTATGTACAAAAACATGTATGAACAAAACAGGCTAAATTAACTCAAGTCGGTCGCACGTTGGGTGATCTAGTCAGTATGAGGGGTCAGGGGCCATGAGAATGTTTGCGTGTTGAGGGTTGGTTTTTGGTCTCGAATGTAGATGGATTCTTTTATTTTTCTGTCAGGGCCGTCCGAAGCGCGAGCAAGAATACATACTTTTAGATTTAGAGATGTCAGAGGGGTGGTTAAATGTTTGTTTTGGTGGATGCCGAATGGTGAGTCCATACGTTTATTTCTAGCATCACCGAGATGCTCGTTGAAACGCTTTCTGATGGCGCGCCTGCTCTCTCCGATATAGAAGGACTGATCCTGAGGACAGAGCGTACAGTCGATCCTGTATATCGTGTTTTTTGAGTGGCATCTTCCCGCGAGCCCTGCGTGGCATGCGTTACAGTGTCTGCCTCCACCTGGACAGGGAGGGGTGCTGTGGGCCGACCTGATCAGTTTATTCCCGACTGTTTCTCCCCCCTTCCATGCCACCTGGAAATTGATCCTACTGTTATTAACAACAACAGTAGGATCAATTTCCAGGTGGCATGGAAGGGGGGAGAAACAGTCGGGAATAAACTGATCAGGTCGGCCCACAGCACCCCTCCCTGTCCAGGTGGAGGCAGACACTGTAACGCATGCCACGCAGGGCTCGCGGGAAGATGCCACTCAAAAAACACGATATACAGGATCGACTGTACGCTCTGTCCTCAGGATCAGTCCTTCTATATCGGAGAGAGCAGGCGCGCCATCAGAAAGCGTTTCAACGAGCATCTCGGTGATGCTAGAAATAAACGTATGGACTCACCATTCGGCATCCACCAAAACAAACATTTAACCACCCCTCTGACATCTCTAAATCTAAAAGTATGTATTCTTGCTCGCGCTTCGGACGGCCCTGACAGAAAAATAAAAGAATCCATCTACATTCGAGACCAAAAACCAACCCTCAACACGCAAACATTCTCATGGCCCCTGACCCCTCATACTGACTAGATCACCCAACGTGCGACCGACTTGAGTTAATTTAGCCTGTTTTGTTCATACATGTTTTTGTACATAAATGTTTGATGTATAATCATACCAAATGTATGTATATGGTGAACATAGTTGAAATGTGCATATATGTATATATAATGTGTATATATAGAAATGTGTATATATGGTGAACATAGTTGTATAAGTAAGTGTTTCGAGATGTGTCAGTGTACATGCGTCTATACATAACAACATGTATTACGTGTCTGATGTCTGTTATATATGTATATTTTGTACATAAAATTGACCTGTAAATAAGTTTAAATATGTATGTCCGGTATCTAACTTATACGATAATGATTACTATCAAATAATGTATATAATGTGTACTTTGTCATATATGTTACGTATATATATATATTTATATGTGCATATGTGTATATGTATGTATGTATGTGTATGTATGTATGTGTATGTATGTATATGTATGTAGGTATGTATGTATATGTATATATATATATATATGTATATGTATATATGTATATGTGTATGCATATATATATATGTATATGTGTATATGTATGTATATGTATGTATGTATGTATGTATATATATGTATATATATATGTATATATGTGTGTATATGTGTATATATATGTATATATATATATATATATATATATATGTATGTATGTATATGTATATGTATATGTATGTATGTATATGTGTGTATATGTATATATATGTGTATTTATGTGTATATATGTGTGTATATATGTATATATGTATGTTTATATGTATATATGTATGTATGTATATATGTATATAATATGTATATTCTGAATCTGCCGTATAAGCTATTGATGTATATAATGTATATTTAGTCATGCCTATCTGTTACGTGTATCGATAAATAATATGTAGATAATCATCTTAGATCATAAGAAGCAGGCTCGAAAAATGTCAGTGGCCTTTCAAACATCGCATGTGCTTACGATTCTTTTACTGTGATTTGCTGATTGTGATTGTGTTAAAAAAATATGTATTGCTGAAGAAGCCGCAACGGCGAAATATTCAATATAACTTTTGGCATTTTATATCTTTTAATTAGTATGAGGTTACTGGTTATCTTATTCGATTTATTTAATTTGTGTCATTGGTGCATTTGTCTGCCACTGTGCCTGCCAGTGAGCGAGGACTCTTAATCGGAGAGCAGATTTGATTTAATCGAAATTAGATGGTATGGGGGTGATGACGTCTCACGTAAGCGAGTGCTTTGCATAGCGGTCTGCAAGGTCATTCCCAGCTGGATGACTGGGCACCCAGAGGAAAACTATCTTGTACCCAGCATGACATAGTGTTGTAGGTAAGTTTCGTGTGCGAAAATGGAGTTGATGTGAAAATGGAAGAGAAATAATTGATTGCAGTGCAGATTTGGAATCGGAGCAAATAACGGCATCAAGTGGGCGAGAACGTCGTACGATTTTGAGAGCCAGATGAATAGCATGAAGCTCGGCTACGAACACCGAAGTTGCGTCTGGCAGACGATCAGCCGTATCTGGTGTTGGAAATCACAGACAGCATTCCCTGTCCGTTCTCCCATCTTTGAGCCATCCGTGAAGATGAAATAGGAGTTCGGCGTCTCCGCTTGCAACTGGTGAAATCGCTGTTGAACTTCTGCCTCAGTGCACTGAGAGAAAAAATCAACTGTACCCTCCTCGGAATACCGTAAAACTCTAGGCATTTACACTGCATAACACCACTCTCTCACCGAAAACACCCTTAAACTCTATCACATGGTATTGTTATTACTCCAGTAAACAGAGTTATCGAGCGTGTTCAAAGGGTGTTTGAGCGACGCGCAGAGTTTTGGGGAATTTTTCTGATGGTGTTGACATAACTCTCTCAGAGGTACTCTCCCTCGGTGCAGGGCCTATTTTAACATGTTAACTGGGGGGGGGGGGCAAATGCCCCCCCCCCCCCAGTGAGCCGTTTTGCCCCCCCAGTCAAGAAATGTTGCCCACCCTGATTTCAGTATTTCCATGTCATTTTTCGCTTGATAGGTATTCAATTAAAATAAAATATGTTTACCTGGTGATAAATGTATACAAATACAATGCAAATGTCATGATATTCCTAAGTTTTAGTATTTCCCAGCCAAAATAAGTATCTTTACATTATTTCCGGAATATCTTGAATTTCAATATCCTTTGAACATCACCCATTGGCGGCAGAGTGGGGGAGAGGGGGGTGTTGTTGGATCAGGAACGTCGCCACACAATTTGGAGTGGGTGGGGGCAACTGCTGAGCCGATTGTGTTCAAATTTGGAGTGTGGTTAGGGATCTCTCAGCCGCTACATTCTCACAAGTCAGGGGTGGGGTGCTTCTGCATGTGCGCACGTGTGCACCACGTATTTGTATCTCAGAAACTACTTCCCTGATCGAGTTGAAATTCACCATACATTTCCTTTGCGTTCGCTCGTTCATCGCCAACTACGGCGCCTTACTGGTTCGGTAAAAACAGTTATGGAAGAAAAATGACGAATGACCTCAGGGTGAATAAATTTTACATCGTGGAGGTCACAGGATACAAATACCACATGGATCTTTGCATTGGCGGATCCAGAACGGGTGGTTGGGGGGGGGGGGATTCCAAAAAGTTTCACACAATTATGAAAACGCATCGGATTTGGCTTGCTTATGCATTGATAGCTGATTTAACCCGCGCCGTGCCGGGGGGGGGGGGGGCGTTTAGACGCCCCCCCCCCCCCTCCCACAGGTTTTTTAAGGATAGCGGAAAAACGGCGGCGCGCAGCGCCACCGTTTTTAGCATAGCTGTTCAAACATCAATTGTCCACATTATGTTAAAAAAATACCTCGGTTCATCTCAGGTCAGGTCACCAGACCAATTCACGTGACCCCAGCTCCAAAAAAAACTTGTGGTCACACCATAGCCACAGTTTTTGGCCGATAGACATCGTACTTACAGGATTTTATAAAGTCCTAGGTACCTACAATTCGTTTATCTCGGATGTTTGATATCAGTGACCTAAGGTCGGGTCAATTTCGTGACCTACCCATTATAAGTCAATGGGGAAGTATTCAAATGCTTCCTATTCTGAGGATACGCACGATATCAGCCCAATTCCTTCTAGATCATGTTATCATAGGGCATTCTTGAAGACCCAGGTGCAATTTTCGTTCAGTGACCCCTACAAGGTCAGCCGAGGTCATCCGAGGTCACCAACACTTTTGTGTCAATGACTCTCGACAAAACAAAGATAGATAAGTGAAACTGCCACCAATGTGTTTCTCTCGTCGAGGCACGTCTCCCAATGTCCAGCATGACCTAATTGGGTCACCACTTGACCTTAACCTGTCACCTGAGGTCAAATATCTAAGTTGACCTATCCTGGTCACCATGAATATGATTCGAAGTGCCTTGACGAGACAAACACGATGACGTCAAAATTATTTCCTTATCATATTCAGGTAAAAAGTAATTTGTGAAAACTCTTTTGCTAAAAAATAGTTTTTTACATTTGATGAGCTCTGCAGCCTAAGCAATTGATCTGAGCTGAAATCTGAGGAAACGTGGCGATCCGTGTCGATTGAATGTTTCAAGAGCTTTCCATTGTTTTTTTTCCCGTTTGTTCTTAGCTAGCATAGTTCCTGTGATATCTGGAGGTTTCTGGAGTTAAGTCCTAAAAATGGAAAATTTGAACTTCGATGGCCTCTGGAGTCTGGTGACCTCAATATTGACCTGTGCCGAAATAGCTTCAAAATGCTTTTGGACAAGCTTTCGAACGATGTTTTCGGGCTGGGTGTGCGTCCCATAGGAGCCGAGTTCGAGGGGGGGGGGCGTCGAAACGCCCCCCCCCCCCTATGATCTCGAAAACCACGCAACGTAACAAGCAAAAAACGGTGTTAGATAGGTCGAGACAAGCTCTATGGAAAGTATATCGGTATTTTTTTTAGGTCAGGTCAATATTGAGGTCACCAGAGGCGATCAAAGGTCAGATTTTACAGTTTTAGGACTTCGCTCCAGAAATCCCCAGATATCACATGAACTATGATACTAGCTATCAAACGGAAAAGTAATGGAAAGCTCTTGAAAAATTCAATCGACAGGGTGTCCTCAGATTTTAGCTCAGGTCAATAGTTTAGGCTCCAGAGGTCATCAAATGTTAATTTTTTTTTTGGCAAAACAGTTCTTCACAAATAAATTTTTACCTAATAAAGATAAAGCATTACGTTTGACGTCATCATGTTTGTCTCGTCAAGGCGCTTTGAATCATGTTAATGTTGACTAGGTTAGGTCAACTGAGAAATTTGATCACAGGTCAAGGTCAAGTGGTGACCCAATTAGATCATGTTGCATATTGGGGGACGTGTCTCGACGAGACAAACACATTGGTACCGTTTTCACTTCTCTATCGTCATTATGTCGATAGTTATTGACAAAACAGTGTTAGCGGTCACAAAATTGACCTGACCTTAGGTCACCGATATAAAAAAAAATCCGAGATAAACAAATTGTAGGTATCTATCATCTTATCAATTCCTGCAAGATTGAAACCGATCGGCCTAAAACTGTGGCTGCGGTACTACCGCAAACGTTTTGGAGGTGGGGTCATCACCTGACCTGGTCTGGTGACCTGACCTGAGATGATCCGAGATAAAAAAAATTGACATAATCCCGGTAGTTCATTTCTGAACAAGTATGCAAAAAACGGCGGCGTGCAGCGCCGCCATTTTTGCGCTATCTGCGAAAAACCGGATGGGTGGGTGGATTTCGCCCCCCCCCCCCCTCCCTCCCCGTCCAGGGCGCGTGTTAAAGCTAACTTTCCTTAGTAAAAGTTGCTGAGATTTTCTTCTATATCAGGACATGTGTCAATCTTGCGCCGATTTCAGGCGGTTTTGGGGGGGAATTGCCCATTTTGCCCAACCCTAGATCCGCCACTGGATCTTTGTATTTTGCAAAAGATGCGGGACTCTGGGGAAAATTGGGCAAATTTGGCCATTTCCTGTGGATTTATATGCATTTTCATGTTTCCCCAATGACTTATAATTGGGAAGTCACAAAATAGACTTCACCTTAGGTCACCGATATACAAATCATCCGAAATAGCAGAATTGTAGGTGTTTGTAACCTGCTTAAATCCTGTGAGTATTCAACTGATCGGTCAAACAATGTGCTACGGCGGCACGACCACACATTTTTTTGGAGGTGGGATCACTAGACTCGACTTAGTGACGTGACCTGAGGAGACCCGAGGTAAACAAATTAACAGAATTTTGGCAATTGATAGGTAAGCAGTTGTATCAAAAATGGCGGCGCGAAATGGCGTTGTTTTCCGCTATTTCCAAAACAAATCTAAGGGGATGGCATCCGCCCCCACTGGCGGATCCAGGGGCGGACATCAGGGGGAACCCCCCCCCCCCCCCCCCCACACACACAAGAATCTGGGGGGGGGCATGCAATACAAGTACCCCCCTCCTGCGCGTTCCCTGCACTGACCGTGAAAAACAATGATCTTAGGAGAAAACTTCATGAAAACGGAAGTTTTTTCTTTTCTCAAGTGATTGAATTTGAAGTTTGTATATATCCCTTGCTTTCAATGATAGACAAAACAGCACACCTGATGCAATTCATGCAGCCCCGGTGACACGCGCCCCGCTGGGAGGGGGGAAGAATTTGCCCCCTCCCGTATTTTCTCAATAACTTTAAAACGGTGATAGGATATCAACGTGAAACTTGCAGTACCTTATACTGCACCAATTATAAGTCTTCTCACTAAATGTCAATGAAATAAATGCAGTATTTTGGGAGATAATAACGTTTTAATGACGTCATGTCATGCCATTTTTGGTGGAAAAACAATAAATGTTAGGAAAATCGTAAAATAGAGTTTCAAAGCAAATTGCAAATAAAAAACGTCAAAAGAAAGGAAATTACATTTTCTTCCAAATGGCTGTCTCGGATTTGTGATTTATTTTTTTACCCCCAAATTTTTTTCTCTGAAAAATGTCCACAAAATCAATTTTTGTGAATTCGAAAAGTGAATTTCTTAAGCTCGAATACCAAAATCAAGTGACTGTCCCAAATCCGCGGAGGAAAAAATGGGGTATCTTTTGCCACAAAAAGGTGCCCCAAAAAATGGGGATACCTTTTTGCCCCCCCCCCCCCCCCAGTGGTTTTCCCTTAAAATAGGCCCTGCCTCTGTGTCCTACTCCCCTCTGAAAACTCTTAACTATCCAACAATAAACTCTCACAACAACTCTGTCCAGAGTTCTCAAGAGTGTTTTTGAGAATAATAGAGAGTTTTTGCAGGGGAGTATTTGTGGCGTTCGGCCGCCATTTTACAATTCCCATTTCCTCGGGTGAGGCCGCGGCGTTGACAACGGTAAGCATGTCTGTGATTTATGTTATTTATTTGGTATGTTGTGTGTTGGTTTTATGCATGCTATCTCAGCTTTATATACAGCTTGTTAGCGAGCAAAGTAACATGAATATAGCAACATAGCCATTTTTTTGCAGGCTCCTCTGGTGGGACCGACACACCGCGCAGGCTTCTGGCGGCGGTGAGGCCCGCGTCGTCATCAATGTTTCTTTTTTTGGCGAAGAAATCGCCTTCAGTGTTGCAATAAAGAGTATTGCCAAGAACGTTTTTGTTGTGTGGGTCGAAATGTGTCTGAGTGTGCTGCATGTGGATTCAGTGCAATGAATTTAGACCATGCGCGCACAGGCCAAATTCAGGGGGTGTAAGAGGGGGAGTAGCATGGTAGTGACGTATAGAGTTCAGAGTACTTTTGTATGGGAGTAAAAGGGTGTAGAAGGGAGTAGCAGGGGGAGTTATGTGGAGTAGCGACAGGAGTGATGCAGGGTTTCGGAGGGGAGTAGAACGGGTCAAGGGAGTAGCAGGGGGAGTTATGTGGAGTTGTGACAGGAGTTACGCAGAGTTTTGGAGGGGAGTAGAGGGTAGAGGGGAGTTCAAGAAGGAGTTCTTCATGGGAGTAATCAGAGCTGGGAGTGTTGTAAGGAGCGTTATTGGGTGTAAACAATGGAGTTACTTCCCCAATCAGACGGAGTTTTGGGGAGTCAATTTGGGCAACTCCCCCTCATAGAGTTTAAGAGAGTCAATGTTTATCTCAGTGTGATATTTGATTTCAGCTCTCTACAAAGGTATGCCAGCTAAACAGAAGGAAGTTTCCCAGGGGGGGGGGGGAGGGGTTGCCAAGACAGGCATTGGAGCGATTTGCGGTAAGTAGAATTCGAGCTCATCCGAAAAGATGGTAATCCGAGAAGCAATGGTGAGCCCCGTTCGTTTGTCGCTAGGACCCACATAGTTATGAAGAATGCGCGGTAACATATCCAGAGATCTTTGGGAAGGATGATTGGGGCGAAATCGTACTCTGGCTGCATAGCTGAGAGTTTGCTCCACCCGGCTCACATGGAGGGGTGCAGGGCGCATGAGAGTTTGCTCCACACGGCTCACATGGAGGGGTGCAGGACGCATGAGAGTTTGCTCCACACGGCTCACATGGAGGGCTGCAGGACGCATGAGAGTTTGCTCCACACGGCTCACATGGAGGGCTGCAGAACGCATGAAGCGGCAATCTGGAGAGAAGCGACAGGAGAAGTTCGCATAGCGCCTAAAGCTACTCTAAGAAAAACATTTTGCTGTACATCCAGTTTACCTAAAGTTGGAGCGCTGGCACCTGCATAAACTACCGAACCATGTTCGATAATTGGCAACACAAGCGTCCTGTATAGGTGTAAAGCGTCAGTCTGTCAGCTCCGATGGGAGAGCTTGTGAGACATCGAAATAGGTTGAGACGCTTTAAACATTTGATTCTGATATGTTCCGTGTGTTTTCGAAAGGAAAGGCGGAGATCCAAAACCACCCCCCAAGAATTGGAATGTGAGAACAAAAGGGATTGTATGCCCCGACAGCCGTAAATGTTCATTTGGTAGGGGGTTCAGTGGCGGATCTACGGTTGGGCAAAATGGGCAATTGCCCCCCCCCCCCCCAACCGCCTGAAATCGGCGCAAAATTGACACATTTCCTGATATAGAAGCAAATCTAAGCAACTTTTACTAAGGAAAGTTTGCTTTAAATCAGCTATCAATGCATAAGCAAGCGAAATCCGATGAGTTTTTAGAATTGTGTGAGACTTTTGGGAATTCCCCCCCCAAAAAAACTAAAAACCTAGATCCACCACTGAGGGGGTTTGTGTTAATTTTGCTGAATATCATGACAGCAGATTTAGGCGCCGAAAAGCGGAAGCCATACCTTATCGCCCATCTCTCAACGCAGTTTAGAGTATGCTGTAGCCGAACTAGCGTGTGCTCATAATTGCGATCTGAACACCAGATGGCGCTGTCATCGGCGAACAATGCAAATGGCACACCATGGGGGATATCGTGAAAAAGGTCGTCAATTATGATGTTAAACAAAATCGGTGAGATACAGCTGCTCTGTGGGAGGCCATTCTGCAGCTGGTGAGATACAGCTGCCCTGTGGGAGGCCATTCTACAGCTGGTGAGATACAGCTGCCCTGTGGGAGGCCATTCTGCAGCTGGTGAGATACAGCTGCCCTGTGGGAGGCCATTCTGCAGCTGGTGAAAGGCCGAGAGCGCAGAGCAACACCTCACTTGGAATGCCCTGGTGCCTGATAAAAAGCCAGCCAGGTAATGGGCGAGAGATCACCTCTGATGCCCATTTGATGAAGTTTTAAAATAAGCGCGGGCTTAAAAACCATGTCATACGCACGGCTTACGTCTAAAAACACGGCTGTTGTGTGACCATGCCGTCTAAAACTTACTCAAACATCCGTTTCGAGTCGCACAATGTGATCCACTGTTGTACTCCGACCTCCCCGAAAACCACATTGATAGTCACTGAGCAGGTGATGCCGTTCTAAATGCCATGAAAGCCTTTGCACCACCATGCGCTCTAGAAGTTTTCCTATGCAGCTTGTTAGAGCAATGGGGCGGTAATTTTGTGGGTCTGTTACATCTTTCCCTGCTTTCGGTATGAAGATGATGACTGCCTCTCTCTAAGCATCAGGAAAGACATACTGAGACCATAACGAATTAAAGGTGTCCAAAAGAAAAAACAGCGAAGCGTGTGGTAAATGTCGGAAGAAGGAATATTGCAATTTGTCAGGGCCGACTGAGGTATCGCCAGCTGTGGCAATAGCACGCTATAGTTCGGACAGAGTGAGAGGTAAGTTATACTCTTCAATATTATCGGAATCAAAGGAGGAAGGTGGCAGACGGAAATTTCTACGTGCAGAGTCAATAAAACCAGGACGATAATTAGCCGACGAGCTGCAGTGGGAAATGGTATCAGCAATAGCATCGACGATAGCTTGTGGCTCGCTTATCAATGTGTTGTTGATCGAGAGCTGGGGACAGTGGGCTTGGACGGCGATTTCCAGACAGTCGACGGATTAGTCCCCATATAGCGGTGTAGTGGACGTAAATCGTTGCAAAAACGAGGTCCAAGAGTGACGCTTTGCTGTCCTGATTATGCGCCTGGTTCTGGCGCGCTCGCGGTTACGTTTCATCAAATGAAAAGTGTCAGGATGCCGCAAATAGCTCCTGAACGCTCGTTTGCGTCGGGAGATAGCTTGAGCTACCTCCTGACAACACCAGGGAACAGGAATGTGCCTGAGTGAGGTTTGGTCAATGGAATCGCAGCCGAGGCCGCCATTGAAAGTGTTAAAAGTAACGCCCTGCTCTGGCAATATGAAACGTTCGTGAGTGATGACAGCCTTATCGCAAATTTTATCCCAGTCCGCCTTAGTTAAATTCCAACGCGGGACAAAATTTGTGACACTGTCCGCAGGGGCGGATCCAGGATTTTTGTCAAGGGGGGGGGGGGGGGGGGGAGGCAGGGCATAGGGGCGCATTTTTCGGGGGAACAGGGGCGCATTTTTTTCCGGGAAAATTGAGGCGCCGTTTCTTCAAACACACCCAGGAGCGGATCTAGGATTTTTCCGAATGGGGTGGGCGGCTGACCCAGGGGGCGGAATTTTCGCCGTCAAAGGGGACGCCATGGGCCTAGAGGGGCGTTAAAGGTTAATTAATCAACTATATTTTCCTACATAAATTGTCAATTCTCTTACGCTTACTCATTTGCCAAATATCGAAGTCAAATATCTTCGGCTGGAGAGTCTTTTCAGCCAATGAAAGTTGCAGATGGGGATTTCTCAACACGGGCTACAAAACTGCTATTTCAGTTCAAAACCCCATGTTGAAGGTGAACCATTTCCTTTAAAGGCGCGGACCACCGGCCCTGTCATAGTAGGCACCTGTGATGCCTTTCTCTCGCAACCGGGTAAATCCATCATATCAGTCATTCGACATTCCTTCAGTTCTACCAGTAAAGAAATATACGTCCACAGATACAATTTATTATGTTTTACTACAACCCCAGCTAAAGATATGCCAATTTTACGAAAAGTGCGACGCACGCGACCAACATTAGTCAAGTACAAAACATGTCAATTATCGACGGCTTCACACCCCTCCACCTCAAACGGTTACCATCCCCTATAACCCTTGTAAACCCTTCTCCCCCGCCCCAGTTAGCCGGCACTCGCCACCTGTCAGGCCGCGCGGCAAGGGACGGCACTCTGAACAGGTCGGATCCCCTTTGTCGGCGGCGCTCCCCCCAGCCGCCGCACTTAGATGGCGCCTCAGAATATTGATGGCATAGGCTTAGCAGAGCTCACGAATATGGGAGAGATATACGGGGTCAGGGAGTTTTAGGTACGGTAGTGTTGCAGACCGATGCGCTGCCAAAAGACTCGCCTGTCACCGTAGTTGTTTGCTGTCTTCTGGGTCCAGGTGCTCGGAAGATGAAGTCGGTAAACTCTAGTGCCACTGTCAGGCTTTTGTCACCGGCCCAGTCCGGGCCGGAATAGCCCGGGGCGGGCCCCAGTCCGGGCCGGAATGGCCCGGGGCGGACCCGAGTCAGGGCCGTAATGGCCCGGAGCGGGCCCCAGTCCGGGCCGGAATAGCCCGGGGCGGGCCCAGTCCGGGCCGGAATGGACCGGGGCGGACCCGAGTCAGGGCCGTAATGGCCCGGAGCGGGCCCCAGTCCGGGCTGACCTCTCGCCTCGCCGCTTCTCGCAGCCAGTATTTTCGTCAACTTGTCATTTTCACGGTTTTCCTTCAGTATCCGCCGGCTGGGCCTTCCTGGATGGATGAGCCGGATGGGTGTTTGCTCCATGTCCCTGGTACTCTCCCAGTCCAGGTGTCCGCTGTTTATCCTGCGAGACTCGCATGTCGGCAACGTTTGATGTCACCGACACCTTAGTAAATAGATCCATTAATTTTCGAAGGATTCGACTGCGGCAGTGCTCTGGTCCGGCCCGACATACTAAGTCCGCGTTCTCACGACTCACTGGCGCCCAGCTGGCCTTTCCAGGGACGGCTGATGACGTCACGTCTGGGTCAATCTGTCCATTAATTTTCCAGGCCTGAGGGTCACAATAGAGCAACAGGCGATTCTTCCCTCGGGTTAGCTCCGTATTCCCAGGCGATTACTTGTTTGTCCCGCAGGACGAGCGTGTCGGGCAACGTTTGATGTTGCCGACACTTAGTGAATATATCAATTTATCTTGTAGGATTGACAGCTTCTAGGGACGGCTGATGACGCCGCGTCTGGGTCAATATGTCCATTAAGTTAGACGGGTCAGCGTGGCAGGTGCTGCTGCCACGGGTTCCGGTGGTCTAATGTTGACCTCTCGCTGACCTGTCCTGTTTGCTCCGGTCCGAAGCGGGACGGCGAAGCGGGTTAGGTCAGGTCACCAGACCAGGTCACGTGACCCCACCTCCCAAAAAACTTGTGGTCGAACCACAGTCACAGTTTTGGGATGATCGGTTTTACACTTACAGAATTTCATAAGGTCACATATATCTACAATTCGTTTATCTTGGATTTTGAATATCAGCGACCTAAGGTCGGTTTAATTTCGTGACCTCCCCATTATAAGTCTAAGGGGAAATATTCAAATGCTTCCTATTCCAAGGAGACGCAAGATAGTAGTTTAATTCCTTCTGGATCATGTTATTATAGAACATTATAGATGACCTAGGTGCCATTTTTGTTCAGTGACCCCTACAGGGTCAGCCGAGGTCATCCGAGGTCACCAACAGTTGTATGTCAATAACTCTCGACATAATGAAGATAGAGAAGTGAAACCGACACCAATGTGTTTATCTCGTCGCGGCACGTCTTCCCATATGCAACATGACCTACTTGATTCACCACCACTTGACCTTGACCTGAAGTCACATTTGTAAGTTGACCTGACCTAGTCAACACTAATATGAGGTGAAACGTTTTAACGAGACAAGCACGATGGCGTCAACATTATTACCTTGTCGTTATTAGGTAAAAAGCTATTCGTGATAAACGTTTTTTTAAAGCCTTTTTGACATTTGATGAGCTCTGGAGACTCAACATTTGACCTGAGCTCAAATTTGAGGACACCCGGCGATTTATTTTTTGTTTTCTTCCCTTTATTCCTAGCTATCATAGTTCCTGTGATATCTGTGGGTTTCTGGAGCGAAGTCTTAAAACTTGCAAATCTGACTTTTGATGACCTCTGGTGACCTCAATATTGACTTGAGGAGAAAAAAAACATCTAAGGTGCCTTCGAATGTGCTGGTCGGGAGCTTTATAACGCTCTTTCCGCGTCTTTCTAGCTCTTTTAGTTTTCGAGTTAAAGGGATGGGTTCCCAGGACAGTGAAATCAACTGTCCTGACAGTGGACCTCCTTTGAAAATGAACTAGCACCCCGGCCCGCCCCCGGGGGAATCGACTGTCCGGATTTCCCGCGCCGTGCCGGGGGTGGGATGTTTGGTTACAGGACACATTGGCGAATGTCGTTTTGCCGAATGTCATTTTGGCGAATGCATATTGTCGAAGGACACTTTGACGAAATGTCTAGTTGACGACATGTGAATATGCCGAAAGAAAAATGGCGAACGCCTTTTTGTCGAAATGTCTTTTTGCCGACATGTCATTTTGTCGAAATGTCTTTTTGCCGACATGTCAAAAGGTCGAAATGTGATTTTGCCGACATGTGAAAAAGTCGAAATGTCTTTTTGCCGAATGTCATTTTGCCGTCATATGAAAAGATCAAAATGTCTTTTTGCCGAAATGTGATTTTGCCGGCATGTGCAAAAAGCCGAAATGCCATTTTGCCGAATGTTACTTTGTCGACGTGTGAAAAGGTCGAAATGCCTTTTTGCCGAAATTACATTTTGTCATGATGTGAAAAAGTCGAAATGCCTTTTTGCCGAATGTCATTTTATCGACATGTGAAATGTGAAATGAAAAGTAGCCGGTGCGTCGCTGAGGTAGCCAGGCCCTGCAGCTGGTCTAGTTTGGTACCATATAGCCCCAGTTAGGCCTAGCTGGAGCTCTAACTCTAAATGGATACCCATATATTATAGAGGTTTCAAACTTGAAATTCAAAGACCTTTCCGGTATCCCGGTAATTATTTGGTTCGTCGGCTATTCCCCGCTGAGCGGGAACCGTATCCTGGGGAGCTCCTGGAGGTAGAAGACAGGGGCGCAGCCAGGAGGGGGGGGGGGGGGACAATTGCCCCTCCCCCATTCGGATACAGAGGATGATCAAGTAATTTGTTGTCAGCTAATTGACCTTCAAAAAGCTGCAGAGTGGCTATGAAACCTGCCGAGAACTTTCGCCACCTCTAATGCATACCTTGGTGGATGGTGCAAAACCGCAGGAGCAAGGGAGGGGCAGTGGAGCAGGATGTGCCCGGCAAAAAAGGCATTTCGACCTTTTCACATGTCGACAAAATGACATTCGGCAAAAAGGCGTTTCAATTTTTTGACATGTCGACAAAATGACATTTCGGCAAACAGGCATTTCGACCTTTTCACACGTCGACAGAGTAACATTCGGCAAAATGACATTTCGACTTCTTCACATGTCGATAAAATGACATTTCGGCAAAAGGGCATTTCGACCTTTTCCCACGTCGACAAAGTAACATTCGGCAAAATGGCATTTCGGCTTTTTCACTTGTCGGCAAAATGACATTTCGGCAAGAAGGCATTTCGACCTTTTCACATGTCGACAAAATGTCATTCGGCAAAAAGCATTTCGATTTTTTAACATGTCGACAAAATGACATTTAGACAAAATGACATGTCGGCAAAAAGACATTTCGACATTTTGACACGTCGGCAAAAAGGCATTTCGACAAAAAGACATTCGCCATTTTACTTTCGGCATATTCACATTTCGACAAAAAGACATGTCGTCAAAGGGTCCTTCGACAATATGCATTCGCCAAAATGGCATTCGGCAAAATAACGTTCGCCAATGTGTCCGGACACCGGGGTGTTTAGACGCTCCTCTAAGGTTTTTCGAGGATAGCAAAAAAACGGCTGCGCGCAGCGCCGCTTTTTTTTTGGCACAGCTGTTAAGACACCAATTGCACACATATTGTTCAATTCTTGACCACGGGTCATCTCAGGTCAGGTCACCAGGCCAGGTCACGTGACCCCACCTCCAAAAAGTGTGCGGTCGCGGTCGTGCCACAGCCACAGTTTTTCGCCGATCGATTTGGTACTTACAGGATTTGATAAGGGTAATAGTACCTGCAATTCGTTTATCTCGGATTTTTTTTTATATCGGTGACCTAAGGTCGGGTCAATTTCGTGACCTCCCAATATAAGTCAATGGGGAAATATTCAAATGCTTCCTATTCTGAGGATACGCATGATATCAGCCCAATTCCTTCTGGATCATGTTATTATAGGCCATTCTTGAAGACCCAGGTGCATTTTTGGTTCAGTGACCCCACGAGTTGAATCTATCGTCCGGATTTTTTTCCGTCGGATTTTTTTTTAAATGTTATTGATTATTATTGGCAATCAAGAGCTGAAACGCAACTGCTAATAAAAAAAAGTAAATGTGCATACATACATACTGACGTGATGAATATGATGATTAAGTGAAAAATACATCTGAAGTGGTTTTGACGATCAGTATTACTAAGGACATGATCGCTTAGTAAATTTTCACAGAAATGACACCCGAGTGTCATTTCATTTTTGACCCCGAGTACTTCATGAGAAGGATCATTTTGTCCTCGATCTTATCCATAAGGACAGAACACTTTAGTCTTTACCACCCCTGCTTCCTGCAGCGTTGTATGGTTGTCCGCCAAATTGCATTGTATTTGCAAATTATTGCTGCCAACGGCAAATAACTGGAAAATGCTTCCCATTTAGAGGTCACACATCAGATCGGGCCAACTTTGTATAGTCTGGTGTGTTACTCTAGCCCTTCCAGGGGCAGATCCAGGATTTTCATTCAGGGGGGGGGGGGCTGCAGGCCCAGGGGCGTATGTTTTGGCACCTGAGGGGGCGCCGGCATCGGGTCGTCAGCGCGATGAGTCGTTGAGCGGGAGGGTGGGGGGGGGGGGGGGGGGGGGGGGTAGTATCGTGTCGTCAGAGCGAAAAGTTGTTGATGGGGGGGGGGGGGGGTACTCAGTGCGAAAAAGTCGTTGACAAGGAAAAGGAGTTTTTAAATTAACACCTAACCCCCGCACCGCTGGGTCTCCAGCGGAGTGCGCCCCGCTGGGGGGTAAATTTGACCCCCTCGTTATCTTCCGAACCAATATCCGGAGCGAGACGCGCAAGGCGGCATTCGAAATCTCTCAATGAGGCGCATCTAAAGCTTACGTGACATTGTCAAAATAAGGTCATAAATCAGGTTACGGTCAGGTCAAAGGTCAAAATTGAGGTATTCAAGTCTTTGGGCCATACTCTCCATCCAAAGCCTTAGATTGCGACAATTATCGCACAAAGCATAGGTGTAAGGCATATCCCACATAAGCAAAAGTAAAATTGCAAGCAAAGGTCAAGGTCAAGGTCAGGTCACAAAAGGTCACTATTGGCAAGGGGTCTACGAAAGCCATTCTACACATGTTTTATGGGTTAGTTTACACCAATAATTCGATAGTAGCAGTCATTTTCACAACCTGACCCCTTATAATGTTCCTCAGGTCAAGGTCAGGTCACATAAGGTCATATTTTGAAATTGATTAATCTAAATAAAAAGGCATGTTTCTAGACCAGTTTTGTCTCAGAAATATAGCGCTGGCATTTGTTTCTCTGTATCTGGTCACTAGAAGCCGAACAAACGTAATTAAAAAAAGGACGTAATAAGTTTCTTATACTTAGGGAGCCATAAATCAGTCAAAAATAAAGATATTGCTTTGAAATTTGGTTTTGGATATCGTCCATACTTGGCTCTCTAATACATCTTCCGGTTTTTTGAATATCTGAAGAAAGAAAAAATATATTTTGTGGAAATTCTTCCGAAACATTTTTCCCCCCATTTTTAGGTGTCAAAACCACACAATTTCGAAAATCCGAGATTGCCATTTGGAAGATAATGCCATTTCCCTTCTTTTAACGTTCTTTATTTGCAAATCAAAACTCTATAGTCTACGATTTTTCAAACATTTATCATTTTTTCGATCAAAAATAGCATGCCATGACGCCATTAAAACGTCATTACCACCCATAGTACATCAATTTCACTGACATTTGGTGAGGAGAAATATAATTGATGTGGCATAAGGTACTGGAAGTTTGACGTCGATATCTAAAATAGTTTTGAAGTTATTAAGAAAATCCAGGAGGGGCAGATTTTGGCCCCCCAGAGGGGCGCGGGTTAAAATACCGCCCCTGACGTTTCACTCCTATTGAGCCAGAGCTTCGATTAAGAAACAAACGTGTTGCTTGTGATGAGAGAAAGCTGTTGATACCCAATTTGAAGGTCCTGGGTTATTATGTGACTTCTGAGGTCATGTCAATGACCCGGATATCATCCAAATCGTGCATGTCCAGACATTTAATTATAATCGAGCTTGAGTCGTGAATGAAAATGCAGCACATTTCTTGTCGTTAGAGGAATGCATTTCCATTAACTCTAGATCCCTGTTGACTTTTGACCTGATGACCTGATTTGACCATTGACCTTTGATCTAATATCACTATTAGATATCCGCATTCATGCTTGTCCATCATTAACGGCTGTTTTTTTGTTTTTGTTTATCTACAGTTGGTAGAGATCTGCAAAGCATACTTGGCCGTGAAATGCTTTTAAAATCCACGGAAGGTCAAAAGCATGGGCGTAACCACCACTGGAGACAGGGGGGACGCGTCCCCCCCAAACATTTTCGGAATTTAACATTACGCTTATGGGCGTTGCATGGAAAGAATCGACTTCAAAGTGCCTCCGCTCCCCCCCCCCCCCCCCCTGTCCTACTTTCGGAAGGTGGTTACGCCCACGGTCAAAAGGTCATCTTAGAGTATCGGAGGTTAGTGACCTCGGTTGACCTCGGTCAGCGATCTTGGTTTTGATATCATCAACAATTTATTTTGTGGAGTCTTCCCGAGAAAAACAAAATCATTTTTGTTTATTTTGTGGGGTCAAAAAACACAAAATTATGCAAATCCGAGATAGCCATTTTGAACAGAATGTCATTTTCGTTCTTTTGACGTTTTTTATTTGCAATTTACATCAAAAACTGGATGTTATACGATTTTTTCTTCTCTCAAACATTTATCGCTTGTCCACCAAAAATGGCAAGCCATGACGTCAATAAAACGTCATTATTTCCCACAGTACTACATCGATTTCATTAATAGGTAGGAAGACGTAGCATTGATAGCAGCATTAGGTAGCCATCAAGCGCTACGTACCGCTTAAAGTGACCGACTGATCTGGACAAAAGTGGTCTCAAACGATTCCTGTCACCAGTTACAGGGTGACAAGGACTTGTATAGTTGTGCTCCTGGACCTTCGTGGTCAAAATAAAGGTCAAAGAAAGAACGCTGTAGCGCCAAAATTACCATCTGATCCTGACACAAGTGACCTCAAACGATTCCTCGTGCCCAATTGACCTTGATCTCCGTAGTCAATGACTCGACACGACAGTCTTGACATCCTGGCAGGGGCGCAGCCAGACCTTCAGAAGGGGGGGGGGGGGGGGGGGGCAAGCACCTGGGAGAGGCCCCCACCCCAAAAACAATACCCCTGGATATGCAAAACTCTACGGATTTCGGCTACTTTATTTTGTGAGGCCCCCTTTTTAGCATTTTTTCTTCGTCTACTTTTGATGAGCTGGATTGGACCAGGACCCTCAGTAGGCATTGTACTGAGCGCATTACTAATTTGTATTGTTACGTATAGGAGATAACACCTATCTTAGCTGACAACAGGTGGGGGTCGGCTTTTGAGTGCGGGGTGGCTGAAATTGAAATGACGAAAAAATGTACCCCCATTTTGATACGTGTATTTAATCCTTTGCAGCATTTGTATGTGGATTTGCATGTTATAAAGGTAGGTAGGTATGTACTTGTTGGTTAGCGACGCGAAGAGACGCGACATTTTACGATTTTGCTTGATAAAACACAGAAATATAGGCGGTGTGCCTTGTAGAGGATAATAAGCTAAAAATGTTATCCATTCAATTCAGCGTTACGACGAACCTAAGACGATGACTATGGCTTCGTTATGACGATGACTACCGCTGTGACGTCGCGAAGCGGCGTGAAAATGTTAATTTTAGGTCCTGGAAAACGAAATGTTAATATTGGAACCTGACCGTGAGGTGAGATGGCTTGGGGAGATGGTCCTGGCCTGTTTCCACTATTAGCTCTTCGGTCCAGCAAATTGTGCACCGCTGGAGCAGCGTCCAGGTGCCGATCTCTTCGTCTTTGCGTTCGCGTCGCCTTTTCGGAACTCGGCATACTAGCTAAACATGTAGCCTGCTTGAAACTTATAATTGAATATTTTATGAAGGGTATGGGCCCTGGGGCCAGCAATTACCGCCAAGGAGAGCCTCTGCCAGACACTTAATTATTTTTCCCATTTTCCAAATTTGTATAAGTAATTGCGAAACTTGTGTCATGCCGCATGTGTCTTGTGTCATATCTGGTGTCATATCTGTGAAACTCCTGCCAGGGGCCCATTATAGTTTTCCCAGAGGACCATCGAATCTGTTCAGGGGCCTCTCGAACCTGCCCAGGGGCCATTAGAGCCTGCCCAGAGACCTCTCGAGCTTGCCCAGGGGCCCATTGAGTCTGTTCAGGGGCCTCTCGAACCTGCCCAGGGGCCTCTTGAGTTTGCCCAGGGCCCATTGAGTCTGTTCAAGGGCCTCTTGAACCTGCCTAGGGGCCATTAGTCTGTTCAGGGGCCTCTCGAGCTTTCCCAATGGTCCATTGATCCTGTTCAGGGGCCTCTCGAACCTGCCCAGGGGCTATTAGAGTCTGCTTAGGGGCCTCTCGGCTTGCCAAGGGGCCATTGAGTCTGTTCAGGGCCCTCTCAAGCTTATCCAGAGGTCTGTGAACGGGGCCCTCCAGCCTGCCCAGGGGGTTGCTAGCCGTCGCCTGGAGCGCCTGCTATAGCTGGAGCGCCTGCTATCCGTGGTCGGCGAGGTCATATTGAGCGGTAATGTGCTGTACTCTGACCCACCTGATGCAATGTTTTCTTGGGTTTCAAAATGGCTATTTGATAAGTCTGATGCGTTTTTGAATTCTGGGGGGGGGGGGGGTGATGGTAGTGCAAACAATTTAACAATTTGTATCTCAGGAGAGTGTGTGCTGCAATATTTGTCAGCCAGGGGCGTCGCCGACGGGAGGGTCGGGGGAAGTCTTGGGCAAACTCCCCCACTTTAGAAGGC
>JAXIVJ010002683.1:25000-52500 GCA_036785665.1 Chirona hameri | reverse complement strand
CACACACACACACACACACACACACACACACACACACACACACACACACACACACACACACACACACACACACACACACACACACACACACACACACACACACACACACACACACACACACACACACACACACACTACTACCTGCAAGCCATGACAACTGAGGACTCTGCCCCAGCATGACTTATGGGGACCCCATGAAGGAGTCATCGCAGGAAATCCAAATTGAGTGGCTTTGTACTGAAATGTTTCTCAACAAAGATTGTCTGTTCAAATTTGGGGAATGTTGTTTTGCGCCTGTGTAACCAACATTTCAAAGAACGAGGACATGACCGATATCCGAGTATTTGTATTTGTATTTGACGTTGGACCCCATCCACGCCGAAGCGGGCTATTCCGGAGCCACATACAAGCATGGACAACACGAATGGTACACTCATCCTAATATAAAATGAAGACAGTTTCACTACAGCACATACTCTCATACAGCACATACTTCAATACTCTCACATACACATTACATCACATACACTGCAATGCTCTCACACGCACATTACGTTATATACATCAGGCTACTCTGGTTGAGGCATGTTCTGTATCGCTCTTTTGAATGCGGGCATGGCTGAGTGACGTGTCGCTAAAGGCAGCTCATTGTAATTTTGCACAACATGATATAGAAATCGGCGCTTGCCAGCCTCTGTCCTCACGCGTGGAAGGGCCAGGTCAGAGTTCTGTCGCGTAGAGCGGGAGCGGGGATCAGAATTGACATGAAGCTGGGAAGCAAGAGCCTGTGGTTCCCCGGTGTTTCGAATTTTGTGTAGTAGATTTAGGGAGTGCTGTCTGTATAGCTGCTGGGCAGTGGGCCAGCCAAGCTCAGCTCGCACGTCAGAGATGTGATCAAATTTACGTTTGCCAGATATGACACGAAGGGCAAAATTTAGAATTTTGTCAAGGCGTTGTATGTTCCTCTGCGAGCCATTGCCAAATACTGCTAAACAGTACCGAACGTGTGAAACGACCAAGGCATTTACAAGAAGTGGCAACAGCTCGCGGGGGATGCTGTGCCGCACGTGCGATAGCCCAATGAGGATACCGCTACATTTTTTTACCAGGGAAGACACGTGTGAGTCCCATGTGAAGTGCTTATCAAACAGAACACCTAAATTCTTGACGTATGGGCTCTCTTGTACTATGTCTTCGCGGAACTGAACAGCAACAGGGTAAAGGTCGCGACAATTTTGGCGGGATCCGAACGCTATTAATTCGGTCTTGCTTGTATTTACTTTGAGACCATGAGAGTGAAACCAGGTATCAAGTGCACTCAGGGTGTCCTCCAATTTACTGACCAGATCATTGAGTTGGTGTTTTTTGCCGGATAACAAAATTTGAGTGTCATCAGCGTACTGGACCACATGAGCATCCCCCGCGAACAGGCACATATCGTTAGCGAATATTTGAAAAAGTAAAGGCCCAAGAGACGAGCCTTGAAAAACTCCGATAGAGTTGGGGAGAGGCCTGGAGAAATGAAGGTTCCCACTCCCATCAGCCGTACAGACAGACTGAGTGTGACCGCAGAGGTATGATGTAAACCAGGTGGGATCGATGTTATATGTACGTAGTTTAGAGAGGAGCATAGAATGGTCGATGACATCGAAGCACTTGGATAAATCGAGGAGACAGAGAAGGGTGAGTTCCTGGTGGTCAATAGCCGAGAGGATGTGATCAGAAACAGTCAGAAGGGCGGTCTCAGTAGAGAGCAGGGAGCGGAACCCGTGCTGGGATGAGGAGAACAGGTGGTTATCCGACATGTATGAGTAAAGCTGACGTTGCACAATACGCTCAATGAGCTTTGGGAAGGCAGATACAATGGAGATAGGGCGAAAATTGGAAGCTTCGGACTGGCTGCCGGCTTTGTGTATTGGATGAATAATGGAATGTTTCCAGGGCGCTGGGTATTCGCCGGAAGATAGGCTAGTATTGATGATATGGAGTAAAACGGAGCCGATAGCAGCAAAGCAAAGCTTTATTACCTGAATAGAGATGCCGTCAGCACCACAGGCCCCTGAATTTTTCATTGAGTTGAGGAAGGACCGGAGAGCGGACAGAGAGATAGGCTGTAGTTTGAAGGCACATGTGCCGACACGAGGTAGACGGACAGGGAGAGAGGGGGGCTCACCCCTGGCCCGGACCTCACTCGCAACCCGGGGACCAACGCCCACAAAGTACTGGTTTAGCTCGTCAGGGGTGGCCTCTGGCACGATGCGGTCGGCAGACTTCTTGCCCGCTATGATTTGACGTACATTCCGAAATATGGTGGTAGGACCCAGCTCACGCACTCTCCTGGCGATGTCCTGCCTTGTGTCGTGACGAATGGCAGAACGGACCTGTTTGTTAAGCGCAATGAACTCAGGGGTCCTACCACTATGGACAAGAAGTCTGCGACGCTGTGCCATCAGGTTGCGAGTGGTGTCAGATACAGGGGGAGCGGAAGGGTTACGAATTTTGATACGTTTTAGAGGTGCGTGATGGTCGAGGATGGGGAGGAGACAATTTATGAATGCAGACCACTGGTCTGACACTTCCACGCGTGAGAACACTCCACTCCAGTCAGTGGCTCTGAGAGCAGCGTGAAAAGCCGATATATTAATGCGATGTAGGCGCCTAGATGAGACGAAAATCGGCTTACGGCGAGGCTTGGGGATGGACAATTTAGCTTGGATGATACAGTGATCACTATAGGGACATGGACAGACAGATACGTCACTCAAAAAGTTTCCCGTATTGGACACAAACACATCAAGTAGAGATCCAGACTCGTATGTGGGACTAGTCACGTGCTGGTGCAGGGCCAGGCTGTCTAGGAACTGATTAAATCTCGATTTACGTATATCGTTGTCGGACGCTAGAAGGTTGCAGTTAAGGTCGCCAGTTATTACAATATTGTCAGTGGACGAAAGAAACACGCGTTGCACTTGAGTTTCAAGAAAATCGAGGTCGGCTGATATGGCGGCTACGGTGTGTCGAGGAGGTCTATATACGCAACCTAGGTTAAAACGATGACCGTGCGAGTTACTGACTTGTAACCAAAACGTTTCTATTTTGCCGTCGTTTTTGGCACCTACAACTGATTTAAGTGGTTTTACTTTCAAATTGTTTTTTATCAGTACAGCTATTCCCCCGTAACCACTACCGTCTGGACGGTCGGCACGGTGCAGAGAAAACCCCGGGAACGTGACGAAGCGTGAGCAAGTTTCGGGCGAAGCCATGTTTCTGTGAGCACAGCAATATCACAATTTAATAATTCTAAATCATGACGGAGGTCTAAAATCTTAGGTTTTAGGCTTAAAATGTTCAACGCCATGATGTATAAGGCCCCGCGTCCAATCGTATCAGAGCCATGAGGTTGGCGTGTCACTTCAGTTGCGTTGTGCGCCTGTGCAACCGGATGCTGGCCGGCAGCGCTGACCAGAGGTGCTGTGGCGGCCTCCCCTTGCAAGGTGTGCCGATCTTGTCGGTCGGTTGCGGCGAGCGCCGGCCCCGGCCGCTCGCTGGTAGTCGCGTCGGGTGGGTCGGCGGCCACCGCCGCCGCTCGGTCTGACGGAGTAGCGGGCGTCGGCGGCTCGTCTCTGACTTGCGTCTCTGTCTCTATCGTGGTGACGGGCGGTTGTTGGCACACTACACGACAGGGCCCATTGGGGTCCCCAGTGCCGAGAGCAGTCGGCTGGTCGCTGCTCCCCTCTCTCTCTCGCTCGGGCGGGCCCGCCACCCGCCCCGGGCTCCCCGCCGCGCTGGCCGCCGGGAACGTGCCCCGGTGACCGTTTGGCCGCCTGGCATTTGTTGACTTTAGCCGGGCGGCACTGCGGCGGCAGTCCCCTGGTCAAGGGGGGTTGCCGTGGCGATGGCCAGGGCTGGTGGTGTTCGTCCGCTCTGTTGCATTGGTATGCGTTGGAAAAAGTAGTTCTAGAACATTGAAGCAGGACTCTTGAAGAAATGCAGTATTTCGAGCACGTAATATCACTGCCGCACCATAGAGGAAAAAATACACTTATTTGAAACAAATCTTGAAGCGTTCACACACTTTCTGACACAGACCGAGGTTTCTGTCTTCCGGCTTGGTTGTTCACGCAGGTTTCAAATCACAAATCTTCTGAGGTAGATAATAGATCGAAAACACAACTCACAGTTTATATGATGTAGCACGCAGATGAACTAGAAGATAAGAGCACGTAGACACTAAATTTCACGAAGCAGGGTGTCGAATTCCCCGATTAATCAGAAGACAGTGCGGAGCGGCCGGGGGTCGCCCGTCTAGCGCGCCGACCCGGCCGTGACTGAGTACCGGAGTGTAAGACACGCCGGTGAACCATGACATGAGGGGGACCATGTGTAAAGCTTACTCAAGTCCAGGAAGGTAACAAGCGAGGACCACAATTTTGTTTTAGTACACATTCGCATGCAGCGTTGCAATTAATCCATCACTAGTCGTCATTATGGCCGGAATCGGCTAGCGATTTAGCCACCCAGCGGTTATATATCGAATATCTTGGCGATTATCAGGCAAGGATCAATGATATGGCTGTTCTATCTACTTCAGCCGGTGAAAACTTTCAATAAATATTTGCCGACACAAGACATGAAGTCCAGTACACCAGTGAGCTCCGATAATGACAAAATATCAGGAATAGCGATGCGCGATCCTGCCATTTCCAATTTTCTGAATTTGGTACTAAAACTAAAACTGGTGACCTCAATATTGACTCGACCTAAAATGGTCTAAGTACTTTCGAGGGAGCTTGTCTCGAACTATCTAACGATTTTTGTTTGTTTTCGCTTGTCGCTACGTTCCTTGGTTCTCGAGATCTTGGAAGGCTCGGGTATCCGTCCTCCCCGTGGGTTCGAAGTTAGCGTGGACCCCGGCGGTGCGCGTGTTAAAGCATCATAGGAATGCATTTTACATTCCTCCGTTTATAAAATAAATCCATCATAACTTGTTGTCTATTAAATATATTTTGTGGTTTTGTATGCCGTCATTCTATAGTAGGGGAGACCGGGGCTGGATGCCTAGCCGTCGACTCGTGGAATATATTTGAAACCGGACACTTCTGTAGGAAAAGTGTGGCTTTTACCCACCAAAATGCATATTCATTTGTACTCTAACGAAGTATAAATAGGTACAGCGACAATCTGAAGACAGCTCTGCAAGTGATGCATTTAACCCCGTTATCGGGGCAGATTGCATCTACCCCCTGGAACGTATACAATTAATGGCAAAAGCGTACTCATATTGAAAAACTTTTTATTGGTCTCTGTATTATATATAAATTATATTCCCTAGTATAGCATATTTAAACACCATATTATATGTTTACTAGATATTCCACGGTATTAATTAATGTTCGTTAATTATGTCATATTAACCTAACGTTACAACCTGCCCCTTCAAAAACGATACAACTTGCCCCATGCCCACTTTGATTTGTTTTGAGCGCATACAATGGTGGAAGTTTAAGCAGTTCAGACAATACCTATCGTTTTAAACGCCAGACGTATATGCTACAATAAGATTAAGTCCGTTTCACCACACCTGAAGTTGCAAAGAGTCGGCTTGATTTTGTATTGATTGACAAATATTAACTTCCTTCCTCAAAAATCACTCCTTCGGCGTCTGTCAGATCACCCATGTTGGTAATATTGGTTTGTGTGGACATATGAGAGTTCCTTGTTATTTCGTGGACGTAAACGCTTTCCCACATAGCTCATCACCACCTAACGGGATCTGTTACATATTACTACGACAAGTCAAGACAAGTCTGGCCCACACTCTGATGGTTGCAAAATGCAAAAACATTATTCAAATACAATAGAAGATTTTCAGATTATTCCATGGACACAGATCAAGCACAAGCGCCCAATTCGTGGACAAATTGGGCGCTTGTGCTTGATCCACGAATTGGGCCCTTGTGCATGTATATTGGCGAATGGCCGACTCAAACGGCAATCAGGTCTTACCGTGTTCGTAATGCTGTATTTTTTGTTGTTGACAATTTCGACTTGGTTCATGAATTTTATGGACCTCAAGGCCCAGGGGATTCATGGACATTAACCCTATTCCCTGCGGGCGGCCAGAATTACGTTAACCTGCGGGGGGGGGGGGGGGGGGCAGATTCTGCCCCCCCCCCCGAGATCTCGAGAACCGCTCGGTCGATTTATATGGAAAAAACGCTATTCGATTCGTCATGGCAAGATCAGCGGATCTAAAAGCGGATCTCTACCCTTTGGTCCCATTTTTTTTTGTAAATGGGGGGGGGGGGGGGGGTGAGGGGGCAAAAAATATGTTTTTTTTTAAAGGGTCATTGAGGCGATGTGGTTTGATCGATTTTCATGCTCCAAACGTTTTTGAGCTTCAAATGTACTGGTCTTCAATATTAAAAGACTAGTACCACAATGCAAAATCATAGGCGTATTCAGGAGATGTAAAATGGGGGGATTTTCTAATAACAAATATGTGCTGTTCGTCATTGTTTGGGACGACACAAACGTCACATTGGGAATTATTTGCTGTAATTTGTTAAATATAAAATATTGCGCATAGGTGAATCCAGGAAAACAACGTCGGGGGGGGGGGGGGGGGGGCACTATGCGCGTAACGCTTTTTATCATCTTATTAATTTGAGGTTGGACCTAATTTGAGGGCGGGTATCGCCTCCCATTTTTGTACCTGAGTGCGCCTCTGCCCAAAAGTATGTACATTATGTATGAAGCATTATGTATGAAGCATATTGCATTGCAAATGTTTCTGACGCATTTATTGCACCGCAAACAATGAAGGAAGAATGCGCCTCACAACCGCATTCGTAACACCCTCCCCAAAACAGGAGCCTGGCACCGCCTCTGTTATACCGATTTTTCAAAATTTTGACACGATATGTGACATTTCATTTTGGGAAAATTTACAAAGTTTCAAGACACTAGGTCTAACGGTTTCGAAACGGCAAGTAAAAAACCACCAGGGGGGGGGGGGCAGAATCTGTCCCCGCAGGGAATAGGGATAATGTCCATGAATCCCCTGGATCCTGTCCATTAGTTTATTCCCGAACCAAAATAGACTAAGGAGAATATTGGCGGCGGATCGTATTTTCGGATGGGGGGCAAATAAACACAGGGGCCCCTCGGCCAAAGGACGCACGGCCAAAAGCCCCCTCCCAACAAACAAACAAAAAAATGTCGCGAAATGGTTTCTCCTCGGATTTAGGCCACTATATTTTGCAGGCCCCCTAAATGGTCGCCAAAAAACATCGGGCAGGTCCATGTTGAAGTCGCAGGCCTTCTGAGTGCCCCCTGAGGCCTACCGAGGGTCCCCCTCAGGCCGACTGAGGGCCTTCTATCGGCCTTAGAAGGCCCCTCAGGCTGGCTGGGGGCACATCGGGGCCATGGGTCATTGTTTTGGTCAAAAATAAGAAAATCGAACCAACTTCTTGGAGGGACCCTCCTACAAATGTATTGGGGGGGGGGGGCAAAATCATATGTTTCCTCCCCCAACTTCTTGAGTGGGGGTCAGCTGCCCCCCCCCCCTATCCGCCGCCACTGAAGGAGACTTCACAATCAGGTCGGGTGACGCAACCTCAAAACAAGTTTACTGTCGTACCACAGCCACAGTTTTTGGCCGGTAGCGGTTTTAAACTTATAATATTTAATTATGCCATAGGTACCTACCTAAAATTCGTATCTCTCATATTTTCTATAACGGTGACATAATGTCAGGTCGATCACGTGACCTCCCCATTATGCCAATGGGAAAAATTGCTAATGTTTTCTATTCAGATAATACGCATCAGATCAGGTCAATTCGGTCAGGTTCATGTGATTATAGCTCATTATCGATGACACAAGTACAATTTTTGCTGTGAGTGTGACCCTTACAAGGTCTGGGGTCACCAACGTTTTTATCAATAACTTTTGATCGAATAAAGATAGCTACATATGTGAAACCAGTGTTCGCCACGGGCCCACCAACCCCAGCCCGGCCCGGCTCAGGCCCTTACACACCAAGCCCCGGGCTGGGGGTTGGTGGGCCCGTGGCGAACACTGGTTTCACATATGTAGCTATCTTTATTCGATCAAAAGTTATTGATAAAAACGTTGGTGACCCCAGACCTTGTAAGGGTCACACTCACAGCAAAAATTGTACTTGTGTCATCGATAATGAGCTATAATCACATGATCCTGACCGAATTGACCTGATCTGATGCGTATTATCTGAGTAGGAAACATTAGCAATTTTTCCCATTGGCATAATGGGGAGGTCACGTGATCGACCTGACATTATGTCACCGTCATAGAAAATATGAGAGATACGAATTTTAGGTAGGTACCTATGGCATAATTAAATATTATAAGTTTAAAACCGCTACCGGCCAAAAACTGTGGCTGTGGTACGACAGTAAACTTGTTTTGAGGTTGCGTCACCCGACCTGATTGTGAAGTCTCCTTCAGTGGCGGCGGATAGGGGGGAGGGGGCAGCTGACCCCCACTCAAGAAGTTGGGGGAGGAAACATATGATTTTGCCCCCCCCCCCCAATACATTTGTAGGAGGGTCCCTCCAAGAAGTTGGTTCGATTTCTTATTTTTGACCAAAACAATGACCCATGGCCCCGATGTGCCCCCAGCCAGCCTGAGGGGCCTTCTAAGGCCGATAGAAGGCCCTCAGTCGGCCTGAGGGGGACCCTCGGTAGGCCTCAGGGGCACTCAGAAGGCCTGCGACTTCAACATGGGCCTGCCCGATGTTTTTTGGCGACCATTTAGGGGCCTGCAAAATATAGTGGCCTAAATCCGAGGAGATACCATTTCGCGACATTTTTTTGTTTGTTTGTTGGGGGGGGGGGGGGGGGGGGCTTTTGGCCGTGCGTCCTTTGGCCGAGGGGGCCCCTGTGTTTATTTGCCCCCCATCCGAAAATACGATCCGCCGCCAATGGTCTCCTTAGTCTATTTTGGTTCGGGAATAAACTAATGGACAGGATCCAGGGGATTCATGGACATTATCCCTATTCCCTGCGGGGACAGATTCTGCCCCCCCCCCCCCCCCGGTGGTTTTTACTTGCCGTTTCGAAACCGTTAGACCTAGTGTCTTGAAACTTTGTAAATGTTCCCAAAATGAAATGTCACATGTCGTGTCAAAATTTTGAAAAATCGGTATAACAGAGGCGGTGCCAGGCTCCTGTTTTGGGGAGGGTGTTACGAATGCGGTTGTGAGGCGCATTCTTCCTTCATTGTTTGCGGTGCAATAAATGCGTCAGAAACATTTGCAATGCAATATGCATCATACATAATGGGATTGTACATACTTTTGGGCAGAGGCGCACTCAGGTACAAAAATGGGAGGCGATACCCGCCCTCAAATTAGGTCCAACCTCAAATTAATAAGATGATAAAAAGCGTTACGCGCATAGTGCCCCCCCCCCCCGACGTTGTTTTCCTGGATTCACCTATGCGCAATATTTTATATTTAACAAATTACAGCAAATAATTCCCAGTGTGACGTTTGTGTCGTCCCAAACAATGACGAACAGCACATATTTGTTATTAGAAAATCCCCCCATTTTACATCTCCTGAATACGCCTATGATTTTGCATTGTGGTACTAGTCTTTTAATATTGAAGACCAGTACATTTGAAGCTCAAAAACGTTTGGAGCATGAAAATCGATCAAACCACATCGCCTCAATGACCCTTTTAAAAAAAACATATTTTTTGCCCCCTCACCCCCCCCCCCCCCCATTTACAAAAAAAAAATGGGACCAAAGGGTAGAGATCCACTTTTAGATCCGCTGATCTTGCCATGACGAATCGAATAGCGTTTTTTCCATATAAATCGACCGAGCGGTTCTCGAGATCTCGGGAGGGGCAGAATCTGCCCCCCCCCCCGCAGGTTAACGTAATTCTGGCCGGAATAGGGTTAATGTCCATGAATCCCCTGGGCCTTGGGGTCCATAAAATTCATGAACCAAGTCGAAATTGTCAACAACAAAAAATACAGCATTACGAACACGGTAAGACCTGATTGCCGTTTGAGTCGGCCATTCGCCAATATACATGCACAAGGGCCCAATTCGTGGATCAAGCACAAGCGCCCAATTTGTCCACGAATTGGGCGCTTGTGCTTGATCTGTGTCCATGGAATAATCTGAAAATCTTCTATTGTATTTTAATATTATTTTGCATTTTGCAACCATCAGAGTGTGGGCCAGACTTGTCTTGACTTGTCGTAGTAATATGTAACAGATCCCGTTAGGTGGTGATGAGCTATGTGGGAAAGCGTTTACGTCCACGAAATAACAAGGAACTCTCATATGTCCACACAAACCAATATTACCAACATGGGTGATCTGACAGACGCCGAAAGAGTGATTTTTGAGGAAGGAAGTTAATATTTGCCAATCAATACAAAATCAAGCCGACTCTTTGCAACTTCAGGTGTGGTGAAACGGACTTAATCTTATTGTAGCATATACGTCTAGCGTTAAAACGATAGATATTGTCTGAACTGCTTAAAC
Source organism: Chirona hameri (assembly GCA_036785665.1). NCBI lineage: Eukaryota > Metazoa > Arthropoda > Thecostraca > Balanomorpha > Balanidae > Chirona > Chirona hameri. Next base: position 41,953 of record JAXIVJ010002683.1, on the reverse strand, counting down.
TTCCACCATTGTATGCGCTCAAAACAAATCAAAGTGGGCATGGGGCAAGTTGTATCATTTTTGAAGGGGCAGGTTGTAACGTTAGGTTAATATGACATAATTAACGAACATTAATTAATACCGTGGATTATCTAGTAAACATATAATATGGTGTTTAAATATGCTATACTAGGGAATATAATTTATATATAATACAGAGACCAATAAAAAGTTTTTCAATATGAGTACGCTTTTGGCATTAATTGTATACGTTCCAGGGGGTAGATGCAATCTGCCCCGATAACGGGGTTAAATGCATCACTTGCAGAGCTGTCTTCAGATTGTCGCTGTACCTATTTATACTTCGTTAGAGTACAAATGAATATGCATTTTGGTGGGTAAAAGCCACACTTTTCCTACAGAAGTGTCCGGTTTCAAATATATTCCACGAGTCGACGGCTAGGCATCCAGCCCCGGTCTCCCCTACTATCGAATGACGGCATACAAAACCACAAAATATATTTAATAGACAACAAGTTATGATGGATTTATTTTATAAACGGAGGAATGTAAAATGCATTCCTATGATGCTTTAACACGCGCACCGCCGGGGTCCACGCTAACTTCGAGCCCACGGGGAGGACGGATACCCGATCCTTCCAAGATCTCGAGAACCAAGGAACGTAGCGACAAGCGAAAACAAACAAAAAATGTTAGATAGCTCGAGACAAGCTCCCTCGAAAGTACTTAGACCATTTTAGGTCGAGTCAATATTGAGGTCACCAGTTTTAGTTTTAGTACCAAATTCAGAAAATTGGAAATGGCAGGATCGCGCATCGCTATTCCTGACATTTTGTCATTATCGGAGCACACTGGTGTGCTGGACTTTCATGTCTTGTGTCGGCAAGTATTTATTGAAAGTTTTCACCGGCTGAAGTAGATAAAACAGCCATATCATTGATCCTTGCCTGATAATCGCCAAGATATTCGATATATAACGCTGGGTGGCTAAATCGCTAGCCGATTCCGGCCTATAATGACGACTAGTGATGGACTAATTGCAACGCTGTATGCGAATGTGTACTAAAACAAAATTGTGGTCCTCGCTTGTTACCTTCCTGGACTTGAGTAAGCTTTACACATGGTCCCCTCATGTCATGATTCACCGGCGTGTCTTACACTCCGGTATTCGGATATCGGTCATGTCCTCGTTCTTTGAAATGTTGGTTACACAGGCGCAAAACAACATTCCCCAAATTTGAACAGACAATCTTTGTTGAGAAACATTTCAGTACAAAGCCACTCAATTTGGATTTCCTGCGATGACTCCTTCATGGCGTCCCCATAAGTCATGCTGGGGCAGAGTCCTCAGTTGTCATGGCTTGCAGGTAGTAGTGTGTGTGTGTGTGTGTGTGTGTGTGTGTGTGTGTGTGTGTGTGTGTGTGTGTGTGTGTGTGTGTGTGTGTGCGTGCGTGCGTGCGTGCGTGTGTGTGCGTGTGCGTGTGCGTGTGCGTGTGCGTGTGCGTGTGCGTGTGCGTGTGCGTGTGCGTGTGCGTGTGCGTGTGCGTGTGCGTGTGCGTGTGCGTGTGCGTGTGCGTGTGCGTGTGCGTGTGCGTGTGCGTGTGCGTGTGCGTGTGCGTGTGCGTGTGCGTGTGCGTGCGCGTGCGCGTGCGCGTGCGCGTGCGCGTGCGCGTGCGCGTGTGCGTGTGTGTGTGTGTGTGTGTGTGTGTGTGTGTGTGTGTGTGTGTGTGTGTGTGTGTGTGTACTTGCAAGCCGTGACAACCGAGGACAAAACAGGTTTACACATCTGATATACGAGGACAGTGGGTGATATACGAGGACAAAAGACCGGTCCTCGTTTTTATGACCGTCTAAAACCCATTTTTGATCGATTCGAGTATGATAAAAATGTTTTTAGTGTGGTCCTGATTTTTCATGATAATTTGACATTTTTACACGCCGCCGTATACACGCCATTGCGCAGATCCGTGTATCCATCTGAGGTGTGTGAATGTTGGCGACACTAGCGCCACCTTGAACGCTGGAGTAACCATGGCAACCGCGCGTCTTCTGGTAGCGGACGCCTGGAGATCCGTGCCATCACCACGGTCGAGCCAGCAGCTGGCTGCGGTATCCATGGCAACGGGCCGGTTGAGTTTAATCAGCTGACCATACGCGCTATTTGTGTGGCCAACCGCGACGCAACCGCTACCTTACGCTGTGATCCGTTATCAGTTTGCATCATGAAGAATTGAAGAGAAAGGTGAGAATTCCTATTTCTGGTATCGGTGGGCAATTTGGGAATCCTTTCTGGACATCTGTGGACAGGTATGCATAGGTGGACACCTTATGTCCACTCAAACTCTGAGCAGCTTATGGACGTTTGAGGGAATGTTGTTTCAGTTGAACAACTGGTTGGTTTGGGTGCGAGGATTGCCGTATAGTGTGTGGTTGAAGTAGTGTGGGTGCCGTAGAGTTGTGATAATACCTTCGAAGACAGGATGATGAAGATAAATGTAAGGCGTTGCTATTTTGGCACTATGAATATTTCGTCATAAAGTGGACCCATCATATATTGCGTCCACTTATAAGTTCCGTAACGTCATAGCCGGGCCGCCGTGAACAACGTCTTTACTTTCATCAATTAAGTGACACTTTTGTCCCGTGTCTGGAAACGTATCCCGTGACACGAAATATACTGACACTTTTGTCTATTTTCCAAATTATAAGACTCAAGTCATTTCAAAGTGTATTGTTGTGCCGTCTCTTTACTTGTATCGGTATCAAGGCCAGCCGTCGCCAGCTGGCGTGTAAACAAAGTTTGGCGACGGGCGAGGCGACGGAAGCGGTTAGATATTAATTATTGAAGTTATAATTACTCATACAAAGTGCTTGTGAGTTGGGGATGACATCCATAGTTACTAATGTGATATTTTAAATCGATTGGTAGGTTTAGGGATTGACATAGTTATAGGGTTTAACCCGCGCCGTGCCAGCATGGGCGTAGGAACAGGGGGGGGGGGCAGCAGCCCCCCAAACATTTTTGATTTTAACATTACATCTATGGGCGTTGCATGGAAGGAATCGACTTCAGAATGCCTCCTGCCCCCGCCCCCCCCCCCCCCCCCCCCCCACCCCAACTTGAGCATAGTTCCTACGCCCCTGCGTGCCAGTGCTCGGCACCACCTTCGCCGTGACGGGGGGGGGGGGGGCGTATTGACGCCCCTCCCCTCTAACTCGGTTTCTATGGGACGTAGACAACAACCGAAAACACCGTTTGAAAGCTCGTCAAAATGCATTTTGAAACTATTTCAAGATTTTTTTTTATCAGGTCCATATTGAGGTCACCAGGGGTCATCAAGGGCCAGATTTTCCAGTTTTAGGACTTCGCTCCAGAAACCTTAGGACTTCGCTCACAGGAACTATGATAGCTAGGAACAAACTAAAAAACCGCAATGGAAAGCTATTGAAAAATGCAATCGCAAAGGGGTCATCAGATTTAATCTCAGGTCAATAGTTTAGGCTCCAGAGGTCATCAAATGTCAAAAAGGCAATTTTTTAGCAAAACAGTTTCCACAAATCTGTAGATATGATGACCAGACCAGGTTAGGTCAACATCGAAATTTGATCTCATGTCAAGGTCAAGTGGTGACCCAATTAGGTCATGCTGCACATTGAGAGACGAGCTTCGACGAGACAAACACATTGGTGCCCAGGGGTGTCGTTTAAAGAAAATGATTGGTAGGGCCCAACCGCTCCGCCGAAACCTACCCCTCAATTTGAGTTTCTCCTCGGATTTCAGGCACTTAATTTTGAGCTCCAGCCTCCAATATTTTTTTTAGTAAAAAATAAGCGAAGGACACTTCTGTCACTACGACATCACCGGATTCAAATATCGTCACGGATGCATATTTTCGGGTTAAGGGGGAGGAAATTGTACCCTTTTGTCCATCCCTGTGACGCACAACCTTTATTCACATGGTGACCGGCTCACCGGTGGATCCAGCCTCTCTCCTTGTGTATGTGGGGGTGGGGGGAAGGGGCATCTTTTTATGGCAAAAAAAGTACCCCTTTTTCTCCGCGGATTTGCGCCGGTCACCTTATTTTGGTATTCAAGCTTAAGACATTCACTTATCAAATTCACAAAAAAAAATGTTTTATGGATTTTTCCCGAAAAAACAGTGTTTTTTTGAGGGTTCAAAAACCCAAAATTTTGCAAATCCGAGATAGCCATTTTGAAGAGAATGTCATTTCCTTTCTTTTGACGTTTTTTTGCCATTTGCATCCAACTCGATTTTCTACGATTTGTCAAACATTTATCGTTTTTCCACAAAAAATGGCATGACATGACGTCATTAAAACATTATTACATCCGAAGGTACGACATCAATTTCACTGAAATTTAATGCGAAGACGTATAGTATAATTGATGCGGCATAAAGTACTGAAAGGTTCACGTTGATATCTATCATAGTTTTAAAGTTATTGAGAAAATCCGGGAGGAGCAGATTTTGCCCCCCCCCCTCTCCCATCGGGGCGCGGGTTAAGTGTCACCGGGGCTGCTTGAGTTGCATCAGGTGCGCCGTTTCGTCTATCATTGAAATAAAGAGATACATAAAAACTTCAAATTCAATCACTCGAGAGAGAGAAAAATCGTTTTCATGAAGTTTTCTCCTAAGATCATTGTTTTTCACGTCCAATGCAGGGAACGCATGTTGGGGCATACTTGAATTGAATGCCCCCCCCCCCCCGATTCCTGTGGGGGGAGGGCATTTGCTCCTGATGCCCCCCCCCCCCCTGGATCCGCCAGTGGACCGGCTCAAGTGCAACTTTTCGATAAAACCGACACCCAGCCCAGACCGGCACAGCAGTACGCTGATGTAGGTTACCCAGTCCAGCATGGAATTATAAAATAGTACATGAGGGCGGTATCATATTTTCTGCGGAATCGAGGTCTTCCTGTTGATTTTTTTTACCCGAGGCGCGAAAGCGCCGCGGGAAAAAATCAACAGAAGACCGAGATTCCGTGGAAAATATAGCGCTCGAGTGTTCTATTTATTTTACTATTAGCCGTTTTTATATAAACTCGTTCATTTAAAATATATATGCTTTATGACATTTTTCCAGAATATTTGGGATTCGATATGGATTCAAACGTCAATGAAAGCATTGAGGAATTTATAAATATACGTCTGGCTTACGTCTGGTATCGCCGAAATACCCTGGGGCCGGGAAGTGATACCACATTGCTTCCCGTTGTAAATTTCAGCGGGACGAGAGCTGACACCAGAAACACGTGCTAATGTTGGAAACATACCCCGGCATATGGTAAATTTCGTTTTTGGTACGGGATAAAAGCGACGCATTTATATTTAAGCAAGTACATTAGCCCGCGCCGTGCTGGGGGGTGTCTTGACCCCCCCCCCCCCCCCTCTCAAGATTTTTCGAGGATAGCGGAAACGGCGGCGCGCAGCGCCGCCGTTTTTGGCACAGCTGTTTGGGCATCAACTACCCACATTATGTAAAATTCTTGACCTCGAGTCATCTCAGGTCAGGTCACCAAACCAGGTCACGTGACCCCACCTCCCAAAAACGTTTGCTGTCGTACCGAAGTCGCAGTTCTTGGATTATCGGTTTCGCACTTGCATGATTTCATAAGGTCATATATATTTACAATTCGTTTGTCTTGGATTTTGATATCAGTGACCTAAGGCCGGGTTAATTTCGTGACCTCCCATTATAAGTCATTGGGGGAACTATTCGAATTCTTCCTGTTCCGAGGATACGCAAGATAACAGTCCAATTCCTTCTGGATCATGTTATCATAGACCATTATTGATGTCCTAGGTGCAATTGTTGGTCAGTGACCACTATATGGTCAGCCTAGGTAATCCGAGGTCACCAACATTGTTGTGTCAATAACTCCGACATAATGAGGATAGAGAAGTGAAACCGCCCCTGTAGCTCAGTTGGGAGAGTGCCGGACTTCTGACGTCACCCGGTAGTGGCAGCCCGAGTTGGAGTCGCTTCGGCGCTCGCTATTTGCCACTGACTGGGATGGCCTGTGGCCGGTGGCAGCGGCCGCACTCAAGGTCAGGTGACGTCAGAGGGCGGGGCGGACAGTGTCCAGGTATGTCGGGCTCGTACAACTTTCGCTTCTAAATTCTGCCGGACGCCAGAAATTGTTTGATCGGGTGGTGGGGTCAGGGCCTGCGCAACAAGCTATGCTTAGCACGAGACCTGACCTCGGAAATCCATCCATTCAAAAGGTTCTTCTTCATCCATTCAGGAGGCATTGGTGGGGCCCAAATGAACATTGGTAGTGCTTGGGCCCTACCCGGCCTATAGAAAACGACGCCCCTGTAATGGTGCCAGTTTCACTTATCTATCTTGATTTTGTCGAGAGTTATTGGCAAAAAGGTGTTGGTGACTTCGGGTGAACTCATCTGACCGTGTAGGGGTCATTGAACAAAATTTGCACCTGGAACTTCAAGAATGGCCTATTATAACATGATCCAGAAGGAATTGGGCTGATATAATTCGTATCCTCAGAATAGGAAGCATTTGATTATTTCCCAATTGACTGATAATGGGGACGTCACGAAATTGATCCGACCTTGTGTCACCGATATACAAAATTGGAGATATATAACTGTAGGTACTATTGCCATTTTGAAATCCTGTAAGTACGAAATAAATCGGCCAAAAAATGTGGCTGTGGGACCACCGGAAACATCCCCCCCCCTCCGAGTGTCCGTCCAGCCTCCCCGGTAAAGAGGAGGGTCCCGTCGAGTCTCCCAGGCGCAGAGGAGGTTCCGTCCAGGCTCCCCGGTACAGAGGAGGGTCCTTCCAGCCTCCCCGGCACAGAGGAGGGTCCTTCCAGCCTCCCCGGCACAGAGGAGGGGTCCGTCCAGCCTCTCCATTACAGAGGAAGGTGGGTCCGTCCAGCCTCCACGGCAGAGAGGAGGGTCCGTCCAGTCTCCCCGGTACAGAGGAGGTTCCGTCCAGCCTCTACGGTACATAGGAGGGTCCGTCCAGCCTCTCCAGCACAGAGGAGGGTGGGTCCGTCCAGCCTCCCCGGCAGAGAGGAGGGCCGTCCAGTCTCCCCGGTGCAGAGGATTGTCCGTCCAGCCACTACGGCATATAGGAGTTTCCGTCCAGCCTCCCCGGTACGGAGAGGGTCCGTCCAACCTCCCGGCAAAGAGAAGGGTGGGACCATCCTCTCCGGCACATAGGAGGGTCCGTTCAGCCTCCCCGGCACAGAGGAGGCTGAACGGACCCTCCTATGTGCCGTCGTCCTATGTGCCGTCGTCGGACCCTCCACCGGTCGTCCAGCCTCTCCAGCACAGAGGACGGTGGGTCCAGCCTCCCCGGTAGAGAGAAGAGTCCGTCCAGCCTCACCGGTACAGAGGGGGGTCCGTCCAGTGTCCCTGGCACAGAGGAGGGTCTGTCCAGCCTCCCCGGTACATAATAGGGTCCGTCCAGCCTCTCCAACACAGAGGAGGGTGGGTCCAGCCTCCGCGGTACAGAGGAGGGTCTGCTTAGTCTCCCCGGTACAGAGGAGGGTCCGTCCAGCCCCCCCCCCCCCCGGTACAGATGAGGGTCCGTCCAGTCTCCCCGGTACATCGGAGGGTCCGTCCAGCCTCCCCGGTAGAGGAGGGTCCGTCCAGCCTCCCCGGTACAGAGTAGTGTCCGTCCAGCCTCCCCGTTACAGAGGAGGGTCCGTCCAGCTCCGCCGTCCGAGGAGGGTCCGAAGAGGGTCCGAGGATGGTCCGCCAGCCAGGTGGTCAGCGGTTTCGTTGCCGTCGAGGTCCGCGTGCTCGGTCACCCACTGTGGAGCGACTCCAATCCCGGCGGTTCTCGAGGACGGGCAGCAGCCACCACACCTCCGCGGCCAGGGCCGTCTTCTGACATGCTGGTCCTCGCTCCAGTTTCTTCAGACCGGATCTGGAGTCGGTCAGGTGGCGGATTGATCGGACACGGCCAGCTCCTCGCCCGGGAGGTCGACCACCAACTTCAGGTCCTCCCGCATCGTAACCAACTCGGCCCGCAAACTGCTCCACCCGCACCCCCATTCCCCGGCGGGGCTCCTCGCGGTTTAGGCAGTTGAAGTGGATCAGCATGCTGGCTCCCCCGCACAGCGCACTGGACGAAGAAAAGCCTTGTGCTTCAATATGCTCCCTATTATCACGTCAGACCGTGTTGTCTTGACCGTATCCTTGACCCGTGCTCTCTCACAGGAACGTCGTCAATGGCTAATGAAAGGCGGCAGCAGGACGGCCTCACCTGTGGACGCGACCAAGTCACCCAAGTCCTACACCCAAGTCTGTCTTTCAAGTCTGTCGCTGTCACCCAAGTCCTACACCTTGATGACCAACAACTAGAGTGGGTGCCAACCACATTGGGCACAACATAAACGTCCACCGGTCGTTTTTTAGGCTGCCCAGCGAGCTGCTGCAGGTGGCGAAGGTCAGGCAGCTGTTACTGGCCTCCGAGTAGGGGCGAATCCACGAGTACGCAGACAGAACTCTTCAATATATCAACGTCGAAGGTAATGTGCATGTTTTCGACCTTTGTCAACACATAGTATTCTTCTACTAAAAGTATTGTGTGGACAACTCAATGTGTTTGTGACTATAACGACGGAAATTTGTCACGACGGTAAATTCGTCGATGGACGATTATTTATGATTTTGATTGTGTTACCTGCAATAGCTTTATCTAATACATGCGTTATCGATGACGGAAATATGAATGACATTGTCATAGCGACATTACTTGTTTGAAAGAAAAAAAACTTCTTCCTTAGCAGGTTGTGTCCTTTACAAATATTATACTTTGTGCTCACTTTGAAGTGTTGTGAGCCGTCCTGAACGATATAAAGTGATTATTAAATCTTCGCTCAATATCAAAGATGTTTATCTAACCAATCTACCTGTGAACGGTAAATGTGACTGTACATGTGACTTATATGCTTTCAGAGCTCATATATCACCTTGAGTGACTCCGATGACGGAGACCTGGCAGTGACAGGCAGACATGGCAGCGGCAGGCGGACCTGGCAGCGGCAGGCGGACCTGGCAGAGGCAGGCAGACCTGGCAGCGGCAGGCGGACCTGGCAGCGGCAGGCGGACCTGGCAGCGGCAGGCAGACCTGGCAGCGGCAGGCGGACCTGGCAGTGGCAGGCGGACCTGGTAGCGGCAGGCGGACCTGGTAGCGGCAGGTGGACCTGACAGCGGGGGTTGCGACCTGGCAGCAGTAGCGGCGACCTTTTAGCGCCGGGTGCGTCCTGGCAGCGGTGGCTGCGACCTGGCAGCGGTAGCTGTGACCTGGTAGCGGTAGCTGTGACCTGGTAGCGGTAGCTGTAACCTTGTAACGCCGGTAGCGACCTGGCAGCGGTAGATGTGACCTGGCAGCGGTAGCTGCGACCTTGTAGCGCCGGTGCTACCTGGCAACGGTGGCTGTGACCTTGTAACGCCGGGTGCGACATGGCAGCGGTGGATGCGACCTGGTGGCGGTAGCTGCGACCTTGTAGGGCTAAGTGCGACATTGCAGCGGTGGCTGCGACCTGGCAGCGCTGGCTGCGACCTGGTAGCGGTAGCTGTGACCTGGCAGCGGTAGCTGCGACCTGACAGCGGTAGCTGTGACCTTGTAACGCCGGGTGCGACATGGCAGCGGTAGCTGCGATCTGACTTCTCACTCGCAGACAGTGAATATACGTTTAATGCATTATATCGTGAGTGTGCACTGTCTGCAGTGATGTTCCTTCGGAAATATCTCGTGACTTTTACCCAGGTCCTCACCTCGACAATCAACAGCTAGAGTTTGTGGCTAACCACCTTGAGCTCCCCGCCCTACCCTTCTCTGTTTACCTTGCCCTGTGCTGCCTTCCCTGCCCCGCTTGCCTTACCCAGCACTACCTTACCCTGCCCTGGCCCGCTTGGTCTGCCCAACCTGAAGGGTGGGGTGCGGGTAGGTTAAAATCCGACACAATCTGACATGTATGATAGATCTGACAAGATCCTACAAGAAACACCGCAAGATTTTGATGTGTTTTAACGTTGCGTGTAGGACTAGGACTATGTAGGATACTTTTGCGATTCTGTGCAAGCCAACCTGCAGGATCATGTAGGACCATCCATCACAAATTCGTGTACGAAAAGTGTATCAAAATCTTGCAGGACGTTCTTGCAGAAACGTGCAGGGTAGTCCTGCAGGATTTTGTTTTACTTGCAGGAAAATTCCAAATGTTACGCATTCGTTAGATTCAGATCGTTAATACTTTTCGATCGGCGCATGCTGCGTCCAAATAGAACATTGGTTTGGAATGTACACGCCTTTCCTAATTTTACCACTTGATATTTTGTGCTCTTCAATATTTAGAAGACTCGATATTGTGTTGCCCCGGCCGGTCAATAATACCGGGCCGCCGCCCCTTAATGCAAATAAAGGTAGATTCTTACTTGTGGATGGCTACCTGTGAGCACAAATTATTTTCGGGAGATAGCTTAACCCACTATCTTGTGAAATTATTACCCAGTCTACCCTTGAATCATTAGCCCGTTAACCCATTGCCATTTTTTTCGGGAGGTAACTTGACCCGCTAACCTGTTTACCCGGGAATCCAGGAGACAACTCAGAACTCAGAAACAGGTTTATTCCGACCCATTAAAAATCAGGTGTCCTGGGCCCCTATTAACCCGCACCGTACCGGGGATCGGGATTTCCGGCACAATGTCAGGGGTGGGGGGGGGGGGGGGGGGAACCCCCTTCTAACTCGGCTCCTACGGGGAGTAGGCGGAATCCAAAATCATCATTCGATAGCTCGTCAAAAGTATGTCGAAACCATCAGCCATTTTTGTTGTCAGGTTTATCGAAGGTCAAATTTTCCAACCTAAGGATTTTGTTTCAGAAACCCCCAAATATCTCAGGAACTTATGATACATAGGAACAAACGTGAAAAAGTCGAAAGCTCTTGAAAAATGCAATCGCTAGGGTGTCCTCAAAAGTAAGCTCAGGTCAATAGTTAAGTCTCCAGAGACCAGAGGTCATTAAAGGTCATAAAGGCTATTCTTGGCAAAACAGTTTTTCGTTAATAACTTTGTATGTAATCAATATAGGGCAATAATGCTAACGTCATCGTATTTCTCTCGTCAAGGCGCTTCAAATCATACACATGGCAAGTGGTTTATATCAAATACAAAGCTTCACCTCATGTCAAGGTCATACAAGGCCATATGCCAGTCCAGATGGATCACAATGCACATATCCGGAAGCGGCTTGACGAGATTAACACAGTAGTAGCGGTCTCACGCAAAGTTCGCCACGGGCCGGGCTGGCCCTATGGGCCATGGGCCGGGCCTGGGCTGGGCCTCAACTTTAACCCTCGCCAGTGCAGACGGGGGATGCCACACACCCCCCTCGCTTTTTTCGGCAAGAACTCGCGTAAATATCAACTGATTACGATGAAACTTTCAGTACCCTACTTGTGAACAATTTGACACATATTCTGCAACAAAAAAGTTTTAGGTCACATAACCCGTGACCTTTGACCTGTTTCTCAAGGTCATGGCAGGCGCAACTGGCGTCCGTAGTATTGATCTTTGAAACTTATGCAGTTTCATAGTGTTTGTTTTTCAGGAGCATATGCACAGGTGTTTCCAGGTAACAGTTGTGGTTTCCCTTGATATTGTGACCTCGATTGACCTTTTCAGAGGTCAACCGAGGTCACTGACCTCCGATGACCTGATATTACTTTTTTGGCTTCTGGCAGTTTCTAGGACATTTTGTGACGCTGATTTCAAATATGGGATCCAATTTACATAATTATATGTTCTACTGGGGTCATGCGCCTCCACAGGTCAACCGAAGTCACTGATCTCAAATGACCTGACATGACCTGACATGACCTTTTTGGAATTTGGCAGTTTCTAGGACATTTTGTGACGCTGATTTCAAATTTGGCTCCCATTTAGCATAATGAAATGCTCATTCGCGATTCTAGCTCGATTAAATTCAATTTATACGCATTTACAATTTTGTTGAATTTTGGGTCATTGACATGACCTCAGAGGTCACCCAATGACCTAGGACCTTAAAATCGGGTATCACTGGCTTTCTCTCGTGACAAGCAAAACGCTCGTTTTTTTAATCGAAACTCTAGCTCATTTAGGGGCGAAACGCTAGGGGGGAGGGGGGGGGGGGTGTACCAACCCAACTGCACGGTCTCGCACTGATCGGACGCTGCATGGGCGAGGGTTAAGGAAATCACCGGGCTCTGGACGGGCCTGGGCTGATCATTTTGAAGTAATGCGGGCAAGCTCAGGTCAGCTTTAAAATATTTTAACCAGCAGCTCACTTACACAGCAACACACTGTTGCTGTGGCTGTGGCTTTTTGTTTTTTGGTTAGCATAGTTGGTTCATTGTTTCACATTTATAGTATACAAGTAAATATGCTAGGATAATGATCGCAAATTTTGTGAAAATAATGATATGCTTAATTTGAACGGGCCGGGCCGGACCTGGGCCTCAATATTATTAATTTGACCGGTCCTGGTCCGGGCCTGGGCTTGGTGTGCAAGGGCCTGAGCCGGGCCGGGCTGGGGGTTGGTGGGCCCGTGGCGAACACTGGTTTCACATATGTAGCTATCTTTATCCGATCAAAAGTTATTGATAAAAACGTTGGTGGCCCCAGACCTTGTAAGGGTCACACTCACAGCAAAAATTGTACTTGGGTCATCAATAATGAGCTATAATCACATGATCCTGACCGAATTGACCTGATCTGATGCGTATTCTCTGAATAGGAAACATTTGCAATTTTTCCCATTGGCATAATGGGGAGGTCACGTGATCGACCTGACATTATGTCACCGTTATAGAAAATATGAGAGATACGAATTTTAGGTAGCTACCTATGGCATAATTAAATATTATAAGTTTAAAACCGCTATCGGCCAAAAACTGTGGCTGTGGTACGACAGTAAACTTGTTTTGAGGTTGCGTCACCCGACCTGATTATGAAGTCTCCCTCCTTCAGTGGCGGCGGATAGGGGGGGGGGGGGGTCAGCTGACCCCCCACTCAAGAAGTTGGGGAGGAAACATATGAATTTGCCCCCTCCCCCCATACATTTGTAGGAGGGTCCCTCCAAGAAGTTGGTTCGATTTTCTTATTTTTGACCGAAACAATGATCCAGGGCCCCGATGTGCCCCCAGCCAGCTGAGGGGCCTTCTAAGGCCGATAGAAGGCCCTCAGTCGGCCTGAGGGGGACCCTCGGTAGGCCTCAGGGGGCACTCAGAAGGCCTGCGACTTCAACATGGGCCTGCCCCAGACTTGTCAATGATTCAATGTGAATCGACTACTTTTGATTGAATCATTCTTATTTCAAATGAATGACTCATGAATCGATTCACCTCATGCGCAAACCTGTTGTGAGTCACTGATTGAATCATTCATACAGATAAAATAGGCTGATTGAATCATTCATTGTTCAAAGAATCATTCTTTTTTGGTCAAACAGCATAAACTGTCCACAAAATATGCCAGCGGCCCAGCATTAATCTGTGCCCTGTGGACAAACCAGGCACTTAATGACCAATTATATGAGCTCTGTGTCCTGAGCTGTATCCTGTAATTCATCTATGTGTATAGAAAGCGAGGCTTTGTGTCCAACTCCAGTGGGCACAAAGCCACTGTTCAATCAGCCCTAACTAGGTGAATACCTTGGAACTGGTAGGGTTAGGGGTAGGTACCTAAGTACTTAGAAAAGGTAACTAACTCATACTTTGGTTCATAAACCACAGAGTACACGCACACCTTTTTCACACGAAAAATTATCAAAAGGTACCCACCTTTTCCTAATTTCTAGGCTATACCATATCAAAAACTAAATCATAAACAAACATTTGCATGACCTCCGCATGTCCCAAATATCTGTCGCATCGGCGCCGCTTTATTCCACATCATGCTTTATAAAAAAAAAATACCTAATGCAAAATCAAAATAAATGTTTTATTCGCTTAAGAAGTGAAACGTAAAGTCATTAATGCTTTTGGAACTTGGAATTTGCAATTATAATAAATATTATAAATATAATTTTATAATCAAAATAAACAACACGCGTGTCCAATTGGCTCACATTCACATTCACATTCGGAAATACATTCGCAGACTATTTGGATTGGCTTAAAAATTGGTACACAGATAGATCACAACCCAGTGATCATTCTGGTAAAATATTGGAGTTGCACATTCAAAATCAAAGGATTTAGAGCAGGTCATATGTTTAAGGTCAAACAGCAGTATGTTTAAGGTCAAACAGCAGACTATTCTGATGTGCATGAAAATTGGCACACAGGTAGAGCATGACCTCCCTATCACGTTCATACAATTTTAGAGTCGCATATTCAAAATCGAAGGAGTTAGACAAAGGAGTCGACACTTCCCTTTAATGTTGAGTGATTGAATCAAGATTGAATCATTCATTATGGTAATGTTGAGTGATTGAATCATGACTGAATCATTCATTTTGGTCCGTGAATCACTGTGAATCGATTCATGAAAAATATGAATCATTGACAAGTCTGGCCTGCCCGCCGTTTTTTGGCGACCATTTAGGGGCCTGCAAAATATAGTGGCCTAAATCCGAGGAGAAACCATTTCGCGACATTTTTTTTGGGGGGGGGGGGCATTTGACCGTGCGTCCTTTGGCCGAAGGGCCCCTGGGTTTATTTGCCCCCCATCCGAAAATACGATCCGTCGCCAATGGTATCTTTAGTCTATTTTGGTTCGGGAATAAATTAATGGACAGGATCTAGAGGATTCATGGACATTAACCCTATTCCCTGCGGGGACAGATTCTGCCCCCCCCCCCCCGGTGGTTTTTCACTTGCCGTTTCTAAACCGTTATGCCTAGCGTCTTGAAACTTTGTGACTTTTCCCAAAATGAAATATCACATGTGTCAAAATTTTGAAAAATCAGTCTAACAGAGGCGGTGCCAGGCTGCTGTTTTGGGGAGGGTGTTACGAATGCGGTTGTGAGGCGCATTCTTTCTTCATTGTTTCCGGTGCAATAAATGTGTCAGAAACATTTGCAATGCAATATGCATCATACATAATGGGATTGTACATACTTTTGGGCAGAGGCGCATTCAGGTACAAAAATGGGAGGCGATACCCGCCCTCAAATTAGGTCCAACTTCAAATTAGTAAGATGATAAAAAGCGTTACGCGTATAGTGCCCCCCCCCCCCCGTCGTTATTTTCCTGGATCCACCTATGCGCAATATTTTATATTTAACAAATTACAGCAAATAATACCCAATGTGACGTTTGTGTCGTCCCAAACAATGACGAACAGCACATATTTGTTATCAGAAAATCCCCCCATTTTACATCTCCTGAATACGCCTATGATTTTGCATTGTGGTACTAGTCTTTTAATATTGAAGACCAATACATTTGAAGCTAAAAAACGTTTGGAGCATGAAAATCGGTCAGACCACATCGCCGCAATGACCTTTAAAAAAAAAACACCCAAACTTTTCATATTTTTTGCTCCCTCACCCCCCATTTTTAAACAAACAAAAAATATGGGACCAAAGGGATCCAGAGGGAAAATCTTGACAGGACGAATCGAATAGCGTTTTTCCATAGAAATCGACCGAGCGGTTCTCGAGATCTCGGGGGGGGGGGGGGGGCAGAATCTGCCCCCCCCCCCCGCAGGTTAACGTAATTCTGGCCGCCCGCAGGGAATAGGGTTAATGTCCATGAATCCCCTGGGCCTTGAGGTCCATAAAATTCAGGAACCAAGTCGAAATTGTCAACAACAAAAAATACAGCATTACGAACACGGTAAGACCTGATTGCCGTTTGAGTCGGCCATACGCCAATATACATGCACAAGGGCCCAATTCGTGGATCAAGCACAAGCGCCCAATTTGTCCACGAATTGGGCGCTTGTGCTTGATCTGTGTCCATGGAATTATCTGAAAATCTTCTATTGTATTTGAATAATGTTTTGCATTTTGCAACCATCAGAGTGTGGCCCAGACTTGTCTTGACTTGTAGTAATATATAACAGATCCCGTTAGGTGGTGATGAGCTATGTGGGAAAGCGTTTACGTCCACGAAATAACAAGGAACTCTCATATGTCCACACAAACCAATATTACCAACATGGGTGATCTGACAGACGCCGAAAGAGCGATTTTGGAGGAAGAAAGTTAATATTTGCCAATCAATACAAAATCTAGCAGATTCTTTGCAATTTCAGGTGTGGTGAAACGGACTTAATCTTATCGTAGCGTTACTTCTAGCGTTAACACGATAGATATTGTCTGAACTGCTTAAACTTCCACCATTGTATGCGCTCAAAACAAATCAAAGTGGGCATGGGGCAAGTTATATCGTTTTTGAAGGGGCAGGTTGTAACGTTAGGTTAATATGACATAATTAACGAACATTAATTAATACCGTGGAATATCTAGTAAACATATAATATGGTGTTTAAATATGCTATACTAGGGAACATAATTGATATATGATACAGAGACCATTAAAAAGTTTTTCAATATGAGTACGCTTTTACCATTAATTTTAGACGTTCCAGGGGGTAGATGCAATCTGCCCCGGTTACGGGGTTAAATGCATCACTTGCAGAGCTGTCTTCACATTGTCGCTGTACCTATTTATACTTCGTTAGAGTACAAATGAATATGCATTTTGGTGGGTAAAAGCCACACTTTTCCTACAGAAGTGTCTGGTTTCAAATATATTCCACGAGTCGACGGCTAGGCATCCAGCCCCGGTCTCCCCTACTATCGAATGACGGCATACAAAACCACAAAATATATTTAATAGACAACAAGTTATGATGGATTTATTTTATAAACGGAGGAATGTAAAATGCATTCCTATGATGCTTTAACACGCGCACCGCCGGGGTCCACGCTAACTTCGAACCCACGGGGAGG
>JAXIVJ010002683.1:10000-22500 GCA_036785665.1 Chirona hameri | reverse complement strand
AGATACAAATTGTTAAATTGTTTGCACTACCATCACCCCCCCCCCCCCATAATTCAAAAACGCATCAGACTTATCAAATAGCCATTTTGAAACCCAAGAAAACATTGCATCAGGTTGGTCAGAGTACAGCACATTACCGCTCAATATGACCTCGCCGACCACGGATAGCAGGCGCTCCAGCTATAGCAGGCGCTCCAGGCGACGGCTAGCAACCCCTGGGCAGGCTGGAGGGCCCCGTTCACAGACCTCTGGATAAGCTTGAGAGGGCCCTGAACAGACTCAATGGCCCCTTGGCAAGCCGAGAGGCCCCTAAGCAGACTCTAATAGCCCCTGGGCAGGTTCGAGAGGCCCCTGAACAGGATCAATGGACCATTGGGAAAGCTCGAGAGGCCCCTGAACAGACTAATGGCCCCTAGGCAGGTTCAAGAGGCCCTTGAACAGACTCAATGGGCCCCTGGGCAAACTCAAGAGGCCCCTGGGCAGGTTCGAGAGGCCCCTGAACAGACTCAATGGGCCCCTGGGCAAGCTCGAGAGGTCTCTGGGCAGGCTCTAATGGCCCCTGGGCAGGTTCGAGAGGCCCCTGAACAGATTCGATGGTCCTCTGGGAAAACTATAATGGGCCCCTGGTCAGGTTCAAGAGGCCCCAAACCAGATTATAATGGCCCCCTGGCCAGGCTCGAGAGGCCCCTGAACATACTCAATGGGCCCCTGGACATGCTCGAGAGGCCACTGGGCAGGTTTGTTGGGGCCGTGGGTGGGCTCAATTTGCCCCTGGACAAGTGGACATGCTCTAGAGGGGGGGATTGACCCCCTTGCCCCCCCCCCCCCTCCGGGCTGCGCCCCTGCATCCTGGAACTGGGCACGATGAATCGTTTGAGACCACTTTTATCCAGATCGAAGTCATCGAACGATAATCTTTGGCGAGGCAGTGTTCCCCATCATTGGACCTTGAATTTGACTTTCAATAAGACTCATCAGGGCAACATGGACCTGATTTTCGAGAAGAGTGGGTCAGATTTGCTCTCGACACAAACTTTGATCAAACATAAACCCTGCAATCATTTGTGTGGTTGTGGCTAACTTCACGCGGACATTTTAGAGCATGCATTTATTTACCTTGCGGCTTTCATGCTCATGTTAGGCTTAGTTCCGTGTTGACTACGACTGCTAAGGACGTTATATATCATGGATAAAGTAAAGTAAAAACACAATATATACGGTTGAAAGACGCATTATTTCTAACGGTCTCAAGTTCGATTTCATGCTTTTTTCGTCGCATGTTCAGTGAATCATTTCCATTTTGACGTTGCCAGTCAAATCAATGGGGGGGGGGGGGATGAGGGGTTCAACGTTACATTTGACTGTAATCCTACCTCCTGCCAAAATTATCACGGATATGTTATTGAGTGACTCCACGGCATTCACGACAAGTCGTGATTTCGTGAAATGACCTTATCAGCGACATCTTTCGTGACACTGTCCCGTTCCTGGTCACGTTGACAGCAGTTTGAGTTGCTCTCCCTGGTCGGTGGCCGTCGAAACACAAACCAGATCCGACCGAGCGCCGGCGGCCGCTTCCATCACGCAGCGTGTGTGCGTGTTTGTCGGTGCGTGCGTGTGCTCTGTATTCCACCGCTGCCGTATGTATGTTCCTGTTGGCCTTGAAGTTATCACTATAGCGAGCGGCGTCAGATGAATGAACTCAGGCAGCGGCGGCGGCGGCGGGCGGCGGCCGCCCCCGATGTCCGGTGTCGGGCCGAGGCTCGGGGTCGCGGGGATGGCGGTCACGCGGCTGGCCCGCCGCCGCCGGCCCCTAGCAACAGACAGCCACGGACGGTGGGTGGGGACTGGGGAGGGGTGGGGACTGGGGATGGGACATGGGAGGAGTAGTCAGCTGAGATGGACGGCTGGCAACCGGTCTTGGTGGAGATGGTGTCTAGAGTATTCCATGACGGCGGTGTCAATGCCATGCTGCTCTGGAACCGGGAAGTACGTATACAATTGGACGTTAGATGCAAGACAATCTGAGTAATACGATCGAACCAGGCTCGATAAAGTAGCGCGGTGCATTTCGCGACACGATTGTCATGAACAGGACCGAGATGCACCGCTGGTGGAGCCAGAGTGGCAATGTTTTTTTTTTTTGGGGGGGGGGGGGCGAAACCAAAAATGTCCCGTACACATAGGCGTAGGAACAGAGGGGGGGGGGGGCAGCCGCCCCCCCCCCCAAACTTTTTGGATTTTAACATTACGCCTATGGGCGTTGCATGGAAAGAATCGACTTCAGAATGCGTCCGGCCCCACCAACTTGAACATAGATCCTACGCCCTTGCCCGTACAATTCAAAAATCTCATCCAGCTTCTCTTGCGTGTGCATTAATAACTGGCTTAAAACTAAATTTCCTTAGTAAAAGTGACTTGGGTTTCTTTAATAATGAGGAAATATCCATTTTCGGCTGTCGTTCTTTTTTGGATGGCATGGCTGCGATGACCCTTAGGATCCGCCTCTGCCTTACATGTACCGTGCGTTATAAAGGAGAAGTGTAATATCTACGCACAGTGGTGGATCCGGGGGAGGGGCAAAAGCGCCATGTCCCAAACAATTCTGAAATCGGCCGAAAATGAGCACACTTGCTGATATTAAAGAGCAACCAACCAACTTTAATTTCAGAAGTTCTTTAATCAGTTCTTAATGCACAAAGAAGCGAAATCCGATCAGCTTTAAAATAATTATCTGGGGCTTGGCCCTTCCCAACCGCACTATTTAGCCGTTCCGTTCTAGATCCACGCCAACCAACACAACACTACACAACACTTCTGGACCACACCACACAACACTACTGGACCACACCACACAACACTACTCACAGACACAAGCGGGCAACCGCAGTCCGCCTTAGCCCCGCACAACACTACACAAACTCACAGACACAAGCGGGCAACCGCAGTCCGCCTTAGCCCCGTTCCAGCCTCCGCGCCCTGCTCCCCTTTCGGAGCCCCCTCGGCCCGGCTCGGCGTGGCAGCTGCTGGCTGCGTGTCTGCACCTCCACAGCCCTTCTCCCCTCTCGGAGCCCCCTCGGCCCGGCTCGGCGTGGCAGCTGCTGGCTGCGTGTCTGCACCTCCACAGCCCTTCTCCCCTCTCGGAGCCCCCTCGGCCCGGCTGGGCGGGGCAGCTGCTGGCTGCGTGTCTGCACCTCCACAGCTCGTGTTCGGCCGTGCCCGGCGGCAGGGCGGCCTCTTAGCTGGCCGGGGCGCCTCCTCCGGACCGCGTGGACCAGGCGTGGCCTGTCTGTCGGCCGGCAGCGCTGGTGGAGTGGGTGGCGGGCGAGGAGTGCAGAGACGCAGAAGCGTGTGGAGCGTGACGCAGGAGCGTGTGGCGTACGGTGTGACCTGGAGCGAGGCGGTGACCTGAGACCTGATTCGAGGCTGTGCTTGGAGGTCGTGAACCGAGGTGCGACCGCGGGTTGTGACCCGAGTTTTTGCCCGGGTTGTAATTCTGTTGTGACTTGTGACAGGAGCTGTCAAGATGAAGGGGGCTGTGTTATTGGAGGATGGCAGCCGCTTCGAAGGCGAGCTGTTCGGCGCCCTGAGACCGACGTCCGGCGAAATCGGTGAGTAACGCTGTGTGATGATGGGGAGACACGAGGACATTGTTGGAACTTGGATCCAACCAGGTAGAACACTCCGGCCGAAAGAGTGGTGACAAACACTAATTTAGTAGCCGCGACCCCGGAGTCGCTGTGACTTAGGAGGCGGGGGACGCGGCCGGCCGGCCGCCGTACACAACATTAGTGCGCGCGTGCCTGAAGCTTAGATCGCGCTTAGTTTCTTTGTTTACCGGTCGATTGCAAAACTTGTAATATGTAATATGTCACAAATCAACCGCTCTGCCGGATGCCGCTGAAAAATGCAATCAGACCAATATTTGCTGTTATATCTGCGCAAAGTTCTACGATTAAGTACGGCCGCCCCGGCCGACCGCCGCTCGAAATGATGATAAGTGTATCTTTGATGCCATTACCCGGCGTGGACAATGTGAATGTATCGCAATGGATTGCCTAGGGAGACATAAACCTCATCAAATATATTGTATTTGTTTGGCATTGCTATTCTTTCTCGTGACATAGTACAGGCGCGGATCCAAGATTTCGGTCAGGGGGGGGGGGCACATACAAAAAGTTGCGCCCTATACGCATGCTTGGTGGGCGCGACATGGGCGCGACCCGGGCTCAGGGGGGGGGGGGGGGGGGGGGGTTGCTTGGGGCTCCCTAGCGTCCCCTAAACTTTTCTTATAAGTGAATCTTCGGGAAATTTATGAAATGGTATATAGGATCTGAATCGTTATCTTGATCATTTGTTTTGGCATGTCAGTCGTTGCTGCACCCCCGACGGCGCAAAACGGCATCTTGCTATGTCCTGCAACTCATAAGTCACATTATTATCATTGATTTTATAGTCATCACTAGACACTTGGCAATTTGTGTTCATTAGTGCAGCCACCCACAGGACAGGACCAGTAGCATTATGTATGTACTACTCGGTGGCGGCGGATAAGGGGGGGGGGAGTAGAGGAGGCAGCTGCCCGCCCACTCAAGAAGTTGGGGGGGGGGGAGGGAAACATATTATTTTGCCTCCCCCCATCAATTTGTAAGAGACAGAAAATCCATACTCCAAGAAGTTGGTTCGATTTTTCCTTTTGACCGAAACAATGACCCAGGGCCCCATTTGCCCCCAGCCAGTCTACTGGGCCTTCTAAGGACGGCAGAAGGCCCTCAGTCGGCCTGAGGTGGACCCTCGGTAGGCCATGAGGGGGCATCAGAAGGCCTGAGACTTCAACATTGGCCTGTCCGACGTTTTTTTGCGATCATTTAGAGGCCCTGCAAAATATAGCGGCCTAAATCCGAGGAGATACCATTTCGCGTTTTTTTTTTGGGGGGGAGGCCTTTGGCCGTGGGCCCTTTTCCCGAGGGGACCCTCTGGGTTTCTTTGCCCACCATCCGAAAATACGATCCGCCGCCACTGGTACTACTCATAATGGTGTCTCAAAACCAAAGTAATACCGATATTAGTCACATTGGTATGCATTTTCTAGTCTGTTTATATAAGGTGACACAGACTATGGGTTTACGCCCTTGAAAAAAACAAACATATAACTATAACCTACTCCTACAGCCTCTTATGTCGACAATTGTCGCAGATGTCCTCAGCTAAAGAGCACACAGATTTGGGTGCAAATTTTTAGCTTATGAGGCATTCTGGGAAAATACTGCTATGTTGTCAGATACGATTATTATGTCGACTTTCATATACACCTTTAAATAATGTCTTACGCTTCATAAAAAATACGTAAATGCTTAAAAATGCACACGCACACACGCCCGTACATTGCCAGCGAACCAATATGGCGAACCCGTTGAAATGTAAACAAACGATTCTCCCCCGCCTTTACGTCATCACAACCTGACCAATCACCGTCGAGCTTGCTCAAGACTGATTGGTCAATACTAACTGATAGCCAAATACAGCTTATGAGCAGATCCGATAAATACGGTCAAGATGCTGGAAGCTGCTCGCGGTTGTCACACTTTTTACCCATGTTGAAGGAGCGGAGTACATCCCCCTGGACCCAACAATGTTAGGGCATTGGGAGTGGGACGAGTGGGGTCGTGATCTGAACTGGGGGAGGCGTTGAGGATACGAGTCAGGGCGTACGGTATAATTGAATATAATGCAGGAATTACCGTAGGTACAATTGAATATACAGGACTTATTGTGTACTTATTGTGTGGATATACCTACGGGAAGCATGGGTGGAGCTTTTCAGAAAAAGTTGACGGGGCAGAATGCCGTATAGGCTGGTTGTTTGCAATGGTTCGGGTGAAAAATGGTCATTTCAACGCCAGGAAACCTTCACATCTTACAAAAGTTGGTGGGGCAAAACACAAAGTTGGTGGGGCAGTGGCCCACCAGTTGAATAGGAAACTCCACCCGTGACGGGAAGCTCTGTAGGTATAGTTGTGATATGTGAAACTTAGCTCGTCCATGTTAATGTCAACCAGGGGCGTAGGCAGAATTTCTCCCAGGGCGGGGGGGCAAATGGGATCAGAGGGGCCCTCGTAGCCAAGGGGCCCTCGTAGCCAACACAATTAAAACAGTACAATATGTTGTATGTTGTAAAGCAACGACAAATAACTTTCGACAACGGAAAAATATATATTTATTTTTGGGAGTCAAAAACTCAAAATTTCGCAAATCCGCGATAGCCATTTACAATATGTCATTTTCTTTCTCTCAGCGTTTTTGTTTGCAATTTGCTTCAAAACTCTATTTTCTACGATTTTTCAAACATTTATTGTTTTCCCACCAAAAATGGCTTGACATGACGTGATTAAAACGTAATTATCTCCCACAGACGTAGAATTGATGCGGCATAAGGTACTGAAAGGTTGACGTCTATATCTATCATTGTTTTCAAGTTATGGAGAAAATCAGGGAGGGGGAGGGGCAGATTCTGCTACCTCCAGCGGGGCGCGGGTTAATTAAAATAATATCCTGAATCTTCTTCAATTCGGATTAAAGGAAATAGTTCACCTTCAACATTAGTTTTAAACTGAGATAGCAGTTTTGTAGCCCGTGTTAGGAAACCCCTATCTGCAAGTTTTCTTGACTGAAAAGACTCCAGACGAATATATTTGAGTTTTTGGCGAAGGAATGCGGTGCTGGCGAAATAATGTTGTACTGGTTCTTGCCCGGGCAGAGGCTATACCATCAGCCAATCAGCTTGCAGCTGGTGCTAGCAAGCGAATCGCCGGCCGCCGGTTGGCACATCTCCAATGCGAGTCTATCTTTACACGACTACTTTCGAATCTGATTGGCTGAACCATTTTTTACATTCGCGTGACGTCAGGACTCTGACTCAGAGAGTATGCATATAGTTTTGATAAACAATACAAAATTACGACCTTCTGTCCTGAATCGGCGCGATATAAGGCCATTTCTGACAATATAAAAATACATTTTATTAAAAATATAATCAAATCGTGTTGGGTAAAACATTTCCAAGGTGAACTATTTCCTTTAAAGGAAATAGTTCACCTTCAACATTAGTTTTAAACTGAGATAGCAGTTTTGTAGCCCGTGTTGGGAAACCCCTATCTGCAAATTTTCTTGACTGAAAAGACTCTCCAGCCGAATATATTTGAGTTTTGGCGAAGGAATGCGGTGCTGGCGAAAGAATGATGTACTGGTTCTAGCCCTGGCAGAGGCTATACCATCAGCCAATCAGCTTGCAGCTGGTGCTAGCAAACGAATCGCCGGCCGCCGGTTGGCACATCTCCAATGTGAGTCTATCTTTACGCGACTACTTCCGAATCTGATTGGCTGAACCATTTTTTACATTCGCGTGACGTCAGGACTCTGACTCAGAGAGTATGCATATAGTTTTGATAAACAATACAAATTTACGGACTTCTGTCCTGAATTGGCGCGATATAAGGCCATTTTTGACAATATAAAAATAAATTTTATTAAAAAATATAATCAAATCATGTTGGGTAAAATTTTCCCAAGGTGAACTATTTCCTTTAAGGAAACAACACAGTACATACATGCCGATTGTGCACATGTACGATGAAGTTACAAAATCTCTAGAAAATAACTAAATAACATGCTCCATATATCTTGATTTACAGAAAGCTTTGGATACCGTTTGCTTATAAATTTTCTGGAAAAAATACACCACATTGTGATACGAGGGTCTTCTGCAACACGATAGAGTTATATCTTAACACGCGCCCTGGAGGGCCTCTGATAATTACATGCCCTAGAAGGGTGAAGGGGAGGCGGATTCCGCCCCCCTAAGATCTCGAAAACCACGCAACGTAGCGACAAGCGGAAAACGGCGTTAAATAGCTCGAGACAAGCTCTACCGAAGGTATATCTGTCTTCTTTTTTTAGGTCAGGTCAATATTGAGGTCACCAGAGGTCATCAAAAGTCAGATTTTCCAGTTTTAGGACTTCGCAAAACAGTTTCTCGCAAATAACTTTTTACCGAATGAAGATAAGGCACCAATGTTTTACGCCATCGTGTTTGTCTATTCAAGACACTTCTAATTCAAAATCGTAGAAGGATGAGAAACATGTTAACATGTTTTCCATAATTCGAAGATTTCCAATGGAGGGTCGCTCAGGAATGTACGGGCCAACGTGCTTGTCCGGATGTGTGTCCAGACGAGATCTTTGGCCACCTCTGCAGGTCAACGCTGCGGTTATTGGTTCGGAAGATAACCGGGGGGGGGGGCACCCCCCCGCGAATGGCGTTCGGCTGAGACCCCAGCCAATGCCGGGTTAATACTCGTACATTGTCAAAGCCTCCGCGCAGACGTTACTGGCATAAACTGAAAAATAATGAGACCGTTGACTGGTCTTCCTTCGAGAGCCTCACCGGCACTTGACCGGCAGACCACCTCTACCACCACAGGACCCTCTAAAGAAAGCAGAGGCCCTCTACAGATCGGCAGGGCCTCTAAAGGCCGGCAGATGGCTATCTGCAGATCTGCAAGGCCATCTAAAGGCTGACAGAGGGCCCTACAGATCGGCAGGGCCCGTTAAAGGCCATCAGAGGACCCTCTACAGATTGGCTGGGACACTCCGCAGATCGACAGGGCCCCTAAAAGCTGGAAGAGGGCCCTCTACATATAGGCGGGGCCCTTTGCAGGTCGACAGGGTCCTCTAAATGCCGGCAGAGGCTTTCTGCAGATTGGCAGGGCCCACTAAAGGCCGGCAGGGCCCTCTAAAGGCCGGGAGGGCCATCTAAAGGCCGGCAGAGAGTCCTCTATGTATTGGCTGGGGCACTCTGCAGATCGACAGGGCCCCTAAAGGCTGGAATAGGGCCCTCTACAGGTCGGCAGGGCCCTCTACATGCTGGAAGGGCCCTCTCAAGGCTGGCAGAGGGCCCTCTACAGATCGGCAGGGCCGTCTAAAGGCCAGTAGAGGACACTCAGCATTACGAGTCAATGAGAAGTGGTGTAAATTTCAACTTTTTGTTAAGAGACAATATTCGAAACATGGCCCAAAAGTGCAAACTTACACTGTTTAACAATCGCCTCGCAATTAGACTTTGATGATAACATATCGCGAAGAAGGAGCGTTCGCACGGTCTGAAGCCGATAGCAGTGTTGCCAATCGCAAGAAGACTGTCGTGAAAACTGCTCCTCGTACTGCATATCACCCATATGCAGATTGCACAGCTAACCACCAGCAGCAGCAGCAGCACCGTCTCGGCTGCCGTGTCGGATGGCTGTAGCAGCAGCAGCACCGTCTCGGCTGCCGTGTCGGATGGCTGTAGCAGCAGCAGCACCGTCTCGGCGGCCGTGCCGGATGGCTGTAGCAGCAGCAGCACCGTCTCGGCGGCCGTGTCGGATGGCTGTAGCAGCAGCAGCACCGTCTCGGCTGCCGTGTCGGGTGGCTGTGGTGGAGGCTCTGTAGTGGAGGCTCTGTAGCACGCTATGGCCGCATGCAGTGCTCGCTCGCGGTGTATATTGTTTAGAGTATCGGGTTCCGAGTTCCGACACGGGACAGTTATGACTGCAGAGTGCAGATGCCGTCCGGCCAGAGAGCCAGACACGCCGTGGTTGCTATCAGCGGTACGGTGTGTGTGTGTGTGTGTGTGTCTGTGTCTGTGTCTGTGTCTGTGTCTGTGTCTGTGTCTGTGTCTGTGTCTGTGTCTGTGTCTGTGTCTGTGTCTGTGTCTGTGTCTGTGTCTGTGTCTGTGTCTGTGTCTGTGTCTGTCTGTGTCTGTGTCTGTGTCTGTGTCTGTGTCTGTGTCTGTGTCTGTGTCTGTGTCTGTGTCTGTGTCTGTGTCTGTGTCTGTGTCTGTGTCTGTGTCTGTGTCTGTGTCTGTGTCTGTGTCTGTGTCTGTGTCTGTGTCTGTGTCTGTGTCTGTGTCTGTGTCTGTGTCTGTGTCTGTGTCTGTGTCTGTGTCTGTGTCTGTGTCTGTGTCTGTGTCTGTGTCTGTGTCTGTGTCTGTGTCTGTGTCTGTGTCTGTGTCTGTGTCTGTGGCTGTGGCTGTGGCTGTGGCTGTGGCTGTGGCTGTGGCTGTGGCTGTGGCTGTGGCTGTGGCTGTGGCTGTGGCTGTGGCTGCGGCTGCGGCTGCGGCTCTGCGGCTGCGGCTGCGGCTGCGGCTGCGGCTGCGGCTGCGGCTGCGGCTGCGGCTGCGGCTGCGGCTGCGGCTGCGGCTGCGGCTGCGGCTGCGGCTGTGGCTGTGGCTGCGGCTGCGGCTGCGGCTGCGGCTGCGGCTGCGGCTGCGGCTGCGGCTGCGGCTGCGGCTGCGGCTGCGGCTGCGGCTGTGGCTGTGTGTGTGTGTTGTGTGTTGTGTGTTGTGTGTTGTGTGTTGTGTGTTGTGTGTTGTGTGTTGTGTGTTGTGTGTTGTGTGTTGTGTGTTGTGTGTTGTGTGTTGTGTGTTGTGTGTTGTGTGTTGTGTGTTGTGTGTGTTAAGATTACTTGAGACCGAGATACAGGCTGTGAAGCTGCTGTCTGGTGGGCGTTGCAGCACACTTCCGTCGGGGTTACAAGAGTCGTACGTACAAGACTCGGGTCACTGGAGTTGTGTAATATTGTCGTTGCTTGGCATTCCAGTCGAACGCTATTGGCTGGGGTAAACATAGTCCTTACTCCTTAAGGCGGCCGCTCACTAGGCCATTCGGCGCACGGAGGTCGCGATATCGCTACGACTTTCCGCGCATCTTTAGCGACATTCCGCCTTCGCGTCAGCCGAAACGTCAAAAATCGCGGACGAATGTCGTCGGCCGAGCATCTGCGGACCGGCGGAAAAAAGCTGATTCGAACGAGCTTTTTTCGGCGACTGAACGCCGCGGAGCCGCGGACAACAAAATTGATCAGGCTACAGTGGCGAATCTATGCAAGACAGAGGTGCACATTTTGCACAGCATGTTCTTGCCGCTGTGAAATTTATTATGGAAAAGTTTCGTGGTTCTAAACTTACATCTTCGTCGAAAAATGGCCATCATTAATTTACCTTGTGACAGGCTGTAGGCACAGGTTGCGACATGCAGTAGGTCGGCGGGGCGGAATCTCGCGAGCAGACAGCGCCGAATCCGCCGGAACAAGGACGATATTCAGCGGTATCGACGCGATTTTCCGAGGCGGAATGTCGCAGTATATCGCGCGCCGAATGGCCTAGTGTGCGGCCGCCTTTACTTATAATTTCGAAAGAGCGCGGCGGGACGCAAAAGCCGATGAGCGAAAGCTCTCAATGAGACACTTCTAAATTAGGCTCTACCTTTCCAGTAAGGTCACAAGTCCGGTCAAGGCCTTCAAACTAGGTAAGACCTATCACACTGACTTTGCTTTCAATTTATATTCGACTATATTTGTTATATTCGGTATATTCGGTATATGTATATTCGGTATATTTATATTCGGCATATTTATATTCGGTATATTTATAGTTGGTATATTTATATCCGGTATGTTTATAAAAAGTATAATGAAGTGTAACCTCATGCTCATATTAATATCAAATAACAAAAGAAAATCCAAAATATATTTTCGGCTATGAGCCTTCTTCAGTGGATAATAATTATCCACTGAAGAAGGCTCATAGCCGAAAATATATTTGGGATTTTCTTTTGTTATTTTATATTAATATGAGCATGAGGTTACACTTCATTATACTTTTTATAATAATTATGCTGAGAATAACGTTTGAAACAATTAAAACGGTATGTTTATATTCGATATATTTATATTCGGTATAAATATTCGGTATATTTATATTCGGTATAGTTATATTCGGTATATTTGTATTCGTTATATTTATATACGGTATATTTATATCCGGTATATTTATATTCGGTATATTTATATTCGGTATATTTATATCCGGTATATTTATATTCGGTATACTTATATTCGGTATATTTATATCCGGTATATTTATATTCGGTATATTTATATTCGGTATATTTATATCCGGTATATTTATATTCGGTATATTTATATCCGGCATATTTATATTCGGTATATTTATATTCGGTATATTTATATTTGGTATATTTATATTTGGTATATTTATATCCGGTATGTTTATATTCGGTATATTTATATTCGGTATAGTTATATTCGGTATATTTGTATTCGGTATATTTGTATTCGGTATATTTGTATTCGGTATATTTATATTCGGTATATTTATATTCGGTATATTTATATCCGGTATATTTATATTCGGTTAGTAAAGGCGGCCGCACACTATACATTCGGCGCCCGATATCACTGCGAAATTCCGCCTCGGAAAATCGCGGCGATACCGCTGAATATCGTCCTTGTTCCGGCGGATTCGGCGCTGTCTGCTCGCGAGATTCCGCCCCGCCGACCTACAGCATGTCGCAACCTGTGCCTACGGCCTGTCCCAAGGTAAATTAATGATGGCCATTTTTCGACGAAGATGTAAGTTTAGAACCACGAAACTTTTACATAAT
>JAXIVJ010002683.1:0-5000 GCA_036785665.1 Chirona hameri | reverse complement strand
AGAGCGAGAGCGAGGTTTGAGAGAGAGCGACAGCGACAGAGAGAGGGAGGTTTAAGAGAGAGGAAGAACAGAGAAGAGCAGGGGAGATGATGAAGTAGCCAGAAAGCTTAGAGATACATATTTACATTTTCCACAAAAAATGAAATTATTACTTGAAATGACAGACGAGACCAAGATATGTTGTAAATTGATCACATATTGCATTGTATACAAATTCATACCGAAAGATATTTCATGTTAAAGTTGACAAGCGTTCCACACTTTTAACGACCTCAATCAAAACAAATATCATGTACTTGGTAACGAATTTCGGTTGGCACCAAAATCTAGTATTGCTTTTTGACAAAATGGTTTAGAAAATACTTCTTGAACTCTGTCTATTATTATTATTCCCTAATATCCTTCACAATCAACAAATATTTAATACAATGGTATCCAAATTAGCAGTTAAATCATGCACCCAACGACGGTCTAGTTAGTGGTTGCAACTTGCAACCCTCAATTTTGGAAAACAATTGTCATAGTGGGTCATTTATTTTCAACATTCGGAGTTTTGTATAGTTTTGCCTCTGTCTGTATATAATACAAATCAATAAAATAACCACTTTTTCCAAAATAATCAACATAAAATAGTACAGAAAATAAATCAAACGGTCAATATTCCCTTTAAGTAAGATAAATATATTTAATTATTATATAACACGGAGGGCTGAGACAGTATGGAAAAATTACTGCCTCAGCTCCCTGTGCTGAAACGTACAGAATACATAAAATATAAATAATACATTTACTAATTAATAATAATTAATAATTAATTACATTAATTTCATTTATAACTTACTTTTCCATACATTACATGCCATTCCATTCACCTTGCTTATTGTTCCACCCATATAATGACATCACCAATGTCTCATTTGTGAAAAGCAGTATTCGGGATATGTGGATCGACGATTTTTTTAGGATGGTGAGCTGAAGACGGTTCTATACCATGATATCCCAAATTTGGAAATCGGATAATACCGGCCAGCTAGTGGGCATTCCCCACAGCGAACATTTTCGGTGTAAATCAAATATTTCAAGTTAGAGCCTCTTCAAATGTATTTATCATATAAGAAATACCACGTAAACTAAAACGTATATGAGAAAACAAAACATCTAACATCGAACAAGCATATTATAATGAGGTTGGTAATGTTGATAAAAAAGTAGATTTAAGGTTTGTGGAAATTGGCCTTTAACAGAGACAGGTGAGCACTGTCGGCAATGATTGCAATGATTGCAAGGTATTATCGTCGTGTCTATGATTGTCGCTTATTGTTTGGGTAATACATTTGTTCGATGATTGAAATGACATCAATTTGGTTAGCTAAACCCTTGTTATTGTGGTCGATATTACCTCGTTGGTTGTTTTTCCATGCTGCAAGATTCTGGTGTGCACACTCTTTTTTAAAGGAGTGACAAAAGCAAACCGTTTTTGTGCACAATGAGCTACTCATGTTAATAGTTTTATGTTTTGGCATGTCTCAACGATTTTCAGGAAATGGTGTACATTTATTATGAACATTGACATTTTCTCAAACACTCATAACTTTTGATACACTTGTGAGGATATTCAAAACCGAATTGATTTGCAGTTAATAAGCTGAAAGTCGAATTGATTGTCTATCCGCCATAGGTGCCAAAGGTATTACAAAAACGGATCTAATAAACGTTTGAGGCGAGGCAAAAATAAATTTCAAGAAATTGTAATTCCATTTTAAGGAGTCTGGGGCTACCCACCGGTCGGGGACACCCCACAAATGCAAAGCCTTACGGAAACGTCTAAACTATATCTACGGTAACTTTTATCGGAATGTGTCCTTTTAATGCTTATACAGATAAAATTGATTCACCTAGTACTGGTTTATAGTCCAATATTGGAGTAGCTTCCACAGTTCTTTGAAACATCTTCAAGAGCTTCGGTGCCCCCCCCCCTTCCACCGTTATTATTGCTATGATTTGTTCTTTCGTATATGCCTCTTTACAAAATCTATCAACTTCCTACATTACTTGTCCGTTCATCGTAACATTCTATTCAATTCCGTTTTTGTCAGTCAGCAAAGCACGCTAAAATAACGCACACGATGACGATAATTGCGTTCACCTGAGATAGACATAGGCTACGGGCCCGGCCTGCCCAGCCCGGCCTGCCCGGCTCCGAACTCGCGGCTTCTCGGCCCTCTGCGAACGTAATGCCCAGAGGGGCATTGACCCAGCTGACCCGGCCGCACGGTTCAAACCTCGTGACCAAATTGCCTGACGCTAGCCTTTACGCAGGAGCCCCATTCATTCAGCCGACCTCCACCAACCCCAGTCGCGCGGCTGATTCGAGAGCGCTGATTGGCCGCGTGCGGTCATGGCTGGCTGGGGCATCATAGGCGTATGCAGGAATTAAGTTACGAACTTAGACGATAGATGGCTCTGAAGATTGTTCGCAAATTTCAGAAAATTGGGTGATTGGAAAATACAAAAGAGCGATTCATATTAGGTAGACAAAGCCAGCGACCAGCACACAAAAATTTC
Organism: Chirona hameri; assembly: GCA_036785665.1. Lineage (NCBI taxonomy): Eukaryota > Metazoa > Arthropoda > Thecostraca > Balanomorpha > Balanidae > Chirona > Chirona hameri. Next base: position 2,435 of record JAXIVJ010002683.1, on the reverse strand, counting down.
GAACGATTCTTTCAAACGGTTTAGAAGATATAAGCGATTTTGCTGAATAGTCACTAGTACCTACCATTACTTTGCAGTGACCTGTACAGTCGATCCCTATTAGTCTTTCTCTGGAATGCTAATTTGGTGGTGGAAAGTTCCGATAACAATTTGCTATATACACACACCATTTGATCAACGTTTGCAGGAGCTCAGGCTTCCATTTGGTTATCCTCGTGCCTCTTTAGAGTGCGCGACTGTACGATGCTAAAATTTAAAGGAAATAGTTCACCTTCAACATTAGTTTTAAACTGAGGATAGCAGTTTTGTAGCCCGTGTTGGGAAACCCCTATCTGCAAGTTTGTTTGACTGAGAAGACTCTCGAGCCGAATATATTTGAGTTTTTGGCCGAAGGAATGCGGTGCTGGCGAAAGAATGTTGTACTGGTTTTAGCCCGGGCAGAGGCTATTACCATCAGCCAATCAGCTTGCAGCTGGTGCTAGCAAGTGATCGCCGGCCGCCGGTTGGCACATCTCCAATGCGAGTCTATCTTTACGCGACTACTTTCGAATCTGATTGGCTGAACCATTGTTTACATTCGCGTGAGGTCAGGACTCTGACTCAGAGAGTATGCATATAGTTTTGATAAACAATAAAATGTACGGCCTTCTGTCCTGAATCGGCGCGATATAAGGCCATTTTTGACAATATACAAATAAATTGTATTAAAAAATATAATCAATCGTGTTGGGTAAAAAATTTACAAGGTGAACTATTTCCTTTAACGGTCTTCCTGTCTTCCATCTCGGCACTGCAGCACTCTCTGGTGGCTATGCCTTGCAAGTAATACCGATCTTGGGAAGGCTAGGATGAGCTAACGACTGGAGGGGAATGCAGCAGGAGGGTATTAGGGCAATATGAACGGGAGGGGATTGCGAACGGGAGGGTAATTCGTCATAAGCAATTCGTCGTAGGGGAATACGATAGGGAGGGCCATTGCGATAGGGAGGGCGTTGCGATAGGGAGGGCGTTGCGATAGGGAGGGCGTTGCTATAGGGAGGGCGTTGCGATAGGGAGGGGAATTTGTAATAGGGGAAAACTATATGGCACCATCTGTCGCCCGGGGGGATACTCGAGCCATGAGGCGGCGGCGGTTGGGTCCGATTACTGACATGGCCCATCCTGTTTGTCCGTCCATCTGGTCTGGGACTGGCATTGACAGACCAGAGTAGAGGTGTAAACTTGTCGGACTTATCCATCCACCAGAGAAGGAGCTGTTTTTTTTAAAACAAAAGTTGCGGAAAATATGTTTTTGTTGTTTTTAAGAGGGAACTCAGTCCCAATGGAATATTCAGGCAGCCCAAATAGATTCGCCAAGTTCTAACACCACCATTCTTGATCCGTAGGGAAATTGGTGGAAATGACCAGGGGAATCGACACGGAATTTGGAGTGTGTGTACGTGTGTGTGGGGGGGAGGTATTTAGGGGGGAGCGGCAAGGTGCTTGTCCCCCCACTCACACATAGGGCTAATGTTAAAGTGCTGCTACTTTGGGGCGGGGGGGGGGGAGAGTCGGGCAGGAGCGATCCTGGGGGGGGGGGGGGGGCGGACACCCAGCCCCCGGTGGCGACGCCCCTGCCAGTGGCTCATGACATGCGGGTGGAAGTAGTTGACTTTTGCCCAAGTGTCAAACCCAATGACCCTTCTTTCAATGTGATTTGTATGTCAACTGTTCGACTGTTCTATATAAAATACATATAAGTATGCACTTGATTTGATAGGAATTTAAAAAATGACTTTTTAAGCCGTGAATATTGACATAATATATGCATTTTGGTGACGACTTCTGAAGACTGGAAAGTGGAAACCCAAGTGTTATGCTCGCAGCCGGCGTCTTCATCGTTCTCAGTAAACGTTTGCCTCCTGCCCCAGGAGGAAAACATTGGACTGGTGCACTCGTCTCGTCTGTTGGTGGTCGTTTGGGTAGTATGGCAAGTGACCAGCCACGTAAACCTGGGTTCACTGACCCAGGAACATGGTCCTGGGTTCACTGACCCAAGGGAACAGGATCCTGGGTTCACTGACCCAGGAAACATGGTCCTGGGTTCACTGACCCAGGACCATGGTCCTGGGTTCACTGACCCAGGACCATGATCCTGGGTTCACTGACCCAGGGAACATGATCCTGGGTCACTGACCCAGGAACCTGGTCCAGGGTTCACTGACCCAGGAACATGGTCCTGGTTCACTGACCCAGGAACATGGTCCTGGGTTCACTGACCCAGGACCATGATCCTGGGTTCACTGACCCAGGAACATGATCCTGGGCACACCGACTGGCTCTCGTTGTCTAGGCGAAGGCCATCCATTTGAGACCCATCGTTTTATGTGGTTCCTGTGATCCCGGTCCCGATCAAAGTACGGTGTCGAAGATTGTCCCGTTTTACGCCTAGGCAC
>JAXIVJ010002682.1:0-105181 GCA_036785665.1 Chirona hameri | reverse complement strand
CAAATGTCCATCATTATTGGTTTTGCAATCGGAATGAGATGCTAATAACTATATATCGGGCTTCGGTACTAAAATAAGGCATAGTTTGATCGGTTAAGATGTGTTAAAGTTACAAGTTGTGCAAACTTGAATTTTATCATATAGATGCGACTTGTATACCTTAACGTCCTCTGGACACGACGTGCTCACGCTCGGACTGGCCACTACCTATGCCAGCATTCAGAGCAGCATCGAATGATATATGGCAGCGCAGCGTGTCTGTGCTCGCATCGCGGCCGACAGGCATCGCGGCCGACAGCACCACGGAGGGCACCGGTGAGGATTAGACGCAGGCCAGCGTACATCCTCCGCAGCGGCGGGCGACTAGCGGCCGTCCAGACCGTGACAACAGGCGCTGTTTTTCACCTCATGTCGGCTCGCCTCGGAAACGGGTCGCACGTAAGACGTTCTCTTCCCGCGTCATTAATTCGGAAAATGGTCGCCGGTCATCTGCCTCGCTGGGAGTAACGGAGCGATAACTAACGGTGCCGACCCTGTTCATTCGTGTTCATTCAAACACTGTGACGGGCACCGGCGCGGTGGTGGTGCGCCGTCGGTTGGTCCGCCAGAAGTGGACACTGCAGAGTGGAGCGGGTTGGTGCCCGGACTGGGTTGGTCCGTCAGAAGTGGATACTGCAGAGTGGAGCGGGTTGGTGCCCGGACTGGGTTGGTCCGCCAGCTGTGGACACCGCAGAGTGGAGCGGGTTGGTGCCCGGACTGGGTTGGTCCGCCAGCTGTGGACACCGCAGAGTGGAGCGGGTTGGTGCCCGGACTAAGTTGGTCCGCCAGAAGTGGACACCGCAGAGTGGAGCGGGTTGGTGCCCGGACTGGGTTGGTTCCGCCAGAAGTGGAAACTGCAGAGTGGAGCGGGTTGGTGCCCGGACTGGGTTGGTCCGTCAGAAGTGGATACTGCAGAGTGGAGCGGGTTGGTGCCCGGACTGAGTTGGTCCGCCAGCTGTGGACACCGCAGAGTGGAGCGGGTTGGTGCCCGGACTGGGTTGGTCCGCCAGCTGTGGACACCGCAGAGTGGAGCGGGTTGGTGCCCGGACTAAGTTGGTCCGCCAGAAGTGGACACTGCAGAGTGGAGCGGGTTGGTGCCCGGACTGGGTTGGTTCCGCCAGAAGTGGACACTGCAGAGTGGAGCGGGTTGGTGCCCGGACTGGGTTGGTTCCGCTAGAAGTGGATACTGCAGAGTGGAGCGGGTTGGTGCCCGGACTGGGTTGGTCCGCCAGAAGTGAGCACTGCAGAGTGGAGCGGGTTGGTGCCCGGACTGGGTTGGTTCCGCCAGAAGTGGACACTGCAGAGTGGAGCGGGTTGGTGCCCGGACTGGGTTGGTTCCGCCAGAAGTGGACACTGCAGAGTGGAGCGGGTTGGTGCCCGGACTAAGACGTCAGGCCATTGGCGGCCGCTGTCACGGCTGAGTTCTGCTTCCATGCAATCCTGTGCAATCGTTGCGGCGCGACCTCCCGCGGGCGGCGATCAGGAGCTCCGGTAGTCCGAGGCACGTTCTGTCCCCTTCAGTGGCCCGTCCAGTGGGCCGCCCGTCCTACCCTGGTCCGTCCAGTGGGCCGCCCGTCCTACCCTGGTCCGTCCAGTGGACCGCCCGTCCTACCCTGGTCCGTCCAGTGGGCCGCCCGTCCTACCCTGGTCCGTCCAGTGGGCCGCCCGTCCTACCCTGGTCCGTCCAATGGACCGTCCGTCCTACCCTGGTCCGTCCAGTGGACCGTCCGTCCTACCCTGGTCCGTCTGTCCTACCCTGGTCCGTCCAGTGGACCGTCCGTCCTACCCTGGTCCGTCCAGTGGACCGTCCGTCCTACCCTGAGCCGTCCGTCCTACCCTGGTCCGTCCAGTGGGCCGTCCGTCCTACCCTGGTCCGTCCAGTGGACCGTCCGTCCTACCCTGGTCCGTCCAGTGGACCGTCCGTCCTACCCTGGTCCGTCCGTCCTACCCTGGTCCGTCCGTCTTACCCTGGTCCGTCCAGTGACCCGTCCGTCCTACCCTGGTCCGTCCAGTGGACCGTCCGTCCTACCCTGAGCCGTCCGTCCTACCCTGGTCCGTCCAGTGACCCGTCCAGTCAGTACCCTGGCCCGTCCAGTGGACCGTCCATTCAGTACCCTGGCCCGTCCAGTGGACCGTCCATTCAGTACCCTGGCCCGTCCAGTGGACCGTCCAGTGGACCGTCCAGTCAGTACCCTGGCCCGTCCAGTGGACCGTCCATTCAGTACCCTGGCCCGTCCAGTGGACCGTCCAGTGGACCGTCCAGTGGACCGTCCAGTGGCCCGTCCAGTCAGTACCCTGGCCCGTCCAGTGGCCCGTCCAGTGGACCGTCCAGTGGACCGTCCAGTGGACCGTCCAGTGGCCCGTCCAGTGGCCCGTCCAGTCAGTACCCTGGCCCGTCCAGTGGACCGTCCAGTGGACCGTCCAGTGGACCGTCCAGTGGACCATCCAGTGGACCGTCCAGTGGACCGTCCAGTCAGTACCCTGGCCCGTCCAGTGGACCGTCCAGTGGACCGTCCAGTGGACCGTCCATTCAGTACCCTGGCCCGTCCAGTGGACCGTCCATTCAGTACCCTGGCCCGTCCAGTGGACCGTCCATTCAGTACCCTGGCCCGTCCAGTGGACCGTCCAGTGGACCGTCCAGTGGCCCGTCCAGTCAGTACCGTTGGGAGCCACTCCGTGGTCAGCCCAGGACACATGAGCGACGCTGGCTCCCGTATTACCGCCGTGCGTCAGAGCAGAGACGGCCGATGTTAACGATGCCGTTTACGATGCCGCAGTGACCGGTATACTGTTCACTCGTGACGGCTAGGTGGCCGACGACGACTGACGACTGACGACTGACGACTGACGACTGACGACTGACGACTGACGACTGACGACTGACGACTGACGACTGACGACTGACGACTGACGACTGACGACTGTGAACTGGAACACCGAAATGTATGAATCATTATTTGTTTGACACGTAATCGAGCGCACAGTGACATGACGAAGTTGCACGAGCTGATCTGTCGGGCTGTGGCTGGCTGGTGCTGTTTTGCCGTGCCGGAGCTCGGCGCTGAGCGCGGCCGGCCGGCCGGCCAGTCCCGGTCGGTATGTGGGGCCCGGCCACGCAGCACGCCCTGCCGCCTATCTCAGTCATCTGGCCGTCCGTGAGGGAACGCTCGCTCAGTGCAGACATCGCAGCGGCGCATCTGCGGCCGGCTCGGCGAGCTTCGCGAGCTCTAATCGCGACAGGAACCCTGGCATTCCTGCTGCGCAGTGCGCGGGGTGCCTGCCTGCGAGGCCGGCCACCTGTCGCCAGCAGACCTCAGGTCATCACCAGCTGATGGGCGCCGGGCGGTAGGTAACCCGGGGCTCAGATTTGATGATAGTTATTTTGCTGGACGCCGTGTTGGCGTCGTCGGGTGGCGACGAATGCGTGACGAGGCTGGACCGCTGTTTATTTCGGAGGTGATACTGGGTAATTTGTATCGATGTGCAAAACGCCTCCGGCGCTAACCTCAAAGTACCTGCGGGGGAGCCGCATACCGCATAGCACTGACTTTGTTGACCTTTTGTGTCAGACAGATCAGTCATAACTGCATCGCCGCCAAACGTCCAAGCAATAGCGGCTTACAATAAAACAAGGTTTTGACAAACCGAACACAGTAGACACTAGACACACTCCCTTTATTTATTTATTTATTTATTTAGACGTGCCGGCACATCCACTCTCTCGTACATTGTACACGATGTGACACACAGTACCAGTGGCTATTACGTGCCCGTCGCGATGTTACGTGAGGTGATCGGGTAGAAGCGGAGGGTGCGTAGAGGCGACGAGACGCGACAATCCGCGACACGCACCACTCTCGGAACTGGCGGTATCCGGCGGTGGCGGTGGCGGTGGCGGTGGCGGCGGCGGCGGCGGCGGTGGCGGCTCTCTGATGCTGCGCTGTCTGCAGACTGCAGAGGCGGAGAGCAGATAACCGGCGGCAGCGGGCCGTGTGAAGGGAACCCGCCGCCGCCGCCGCGCGGGCAGGCGGCACCCTATCAGCGTCATTAGGCCGTCGGGGCGCCGCGTCCGTCCGCCGTGCCCGTCTGCCGCCACCCGTTAGCCGCCGGGTCACGGCCCGAGTCAGGGTCACGCCGCCCGCCGTGGCCCACAACTCAGCTCGTCCGCCGGGACCCCGCTGCCCCCCCCCCTCATCATCTCCGGAGCCACCGTGAACATCCGTACGGCGGCGGCAGTGGCAGTGACGTACCCGGGCCCGCCTGCGATGGGTACGTACTCGGACGGCGAGTGGCAGTGACGTACCCGGGCCCGTCTGCGAGGGGTACGTACTCGAGCTGCGGGCGGCGGCGACTGGCCGGGCCGGGTCTCGGCAGCCCGAGACAGACGGGGCCGCGTGCCGACACGGGGGTGCAGGGCCCGCTGATGGCGACATCTTACCACGTCGGGACGGCCGGCGGCGGCTCCAGCCCGAACACACCGCTAGGTCAGGGGAGTTCACTCCGCTGTCTTCGGGGCGGCCACGGTGGCACAGCTATGCCAGGATAAGTCTTCACAGACCTTCTGCCTGCGTAGCACGCTCCAGTTTAACGTCTCGCATTATCTGCTGACGAGGCGCTGCAGCTGGGAAAATGAGCACACCGTTATCATCCAACTGAACTGCGTGCTACATGAGAAAACGGTCGTATTTTACAAGACTTGATGCCATGTCCTTGGGTTTCCTGAACTGGCCACACGCGTTATCTCGTAACTTGGCACGCCCCGGGTAACCTGGCACGCCCCTGCGGAAGCGTGGTAAAACCGTCGGGACCATATCCGCTTAACTAGTCCAGTGTTCACTGCTCAAGGTTTTGTTTGGGCGGTGCTGACGCATCAGGGCCAGATGGATTTATTCACGATGGTTGGGCTACTGTGAAAACATATGCTAGTGCTGAGCCGTACTGACCGGTGATGACCCGTGTGCTGACCCGTGTGCTGACCCGTGCTGACCCGTGCTCACCCGTGCTCATCCGTGCTGACTCGTGCTGACCCGTGCTGACCCGTACTGACCCGTGCTGACCCGTGCTGACCCGTGCTGAGCCGTGCTGAGCCGTGCTGAGCCGTGCTGACCCGTGCTGAGCCGTACTGACCCGTGCTGACCCGTGCTGACCCGGCTGACCTGCTCTTATCTGTCCTGAACCAGACTGACTCGCTCGAGCCGACCTATTCTGACCCGTTTCGACCTATTCTGACCTGCTCTGCCACCGCTACGTGCTCAGTACGTGTTCAGTAGGTACACCTATCTGACATGGTCTATTTGTGGCTCGTCAGAATGCCGCCGTCGGGCCGACGGAGGGCGATGCGCTACCTGCTCCGGAGGTCCACCGACGCGTCACAGCTGTCCAGTCAGCCGTCACTGGACGGTGACCTGACCTGCGGCCGGGACTTGGTGCCGGAGGCGCCGCCCGACCGGCCGCCGCCCGACCGGCCGCCGGTGCCAGCCAACAAACCCAGTGAGTGTGCCGTGCATTTCCAAAATGATGCAAATACGTTCTTATTTTATTAAAATCGCACGGTTGTCATCAAAACCCATTTTAGCTGCTTTATCCGCCGGCCTTCGCAAACTTTCAGCGCCGTAAAAACGTCAAGATACCTATACTTGGACACTTAGGCAAGCTTGAGGTTGGCTGAAATAGTGAGAAGTTATGTGACAGATAATATTTCTAACTACAAAAGCCACAGATAATATTTCCTAATTTCACATAACAATTTCCTATACACCAAGTATACCATTTCCTGAAACCGATAACCGCTATCGACACTTATTATGAATAGTTTAGTGCTGGTTGAAGTCGTTCCGGTGGTGTGTCAAGTCATGTCAGTGATATTTTCAGTAATTTCAGCATGGTTTCTGTCATTTAGATAAGGTAAGTCAACTAAATGGCGGTGGTTCAATTTGGTGATAATAGGTAAAAATGGTGTTTGTTAGGCTGAAAGGGATTTTAGTCATTTTCAATTATATAATATTACCCTGCTATGAAGTATGTGCTGGAATGTTTGTGTGTATTGGCTTTGCATATTTAAATATTTGTCCCACCTTTACTGATTCTATTAAATTTACAACCTGGTATAAATATTCGTCTATACCTGGTCATCTCACTAACTGCAGTCACCGCTTTTGAGACTCGTAAGGAAAATTCGCGTATTTGCATGGTTTACATGACATATCAGTCATACCACATAGCATGCTGTGAGCAACATGAGTCCCGCGTACGGATGCGCTGACTCGCATGTTCAGAACGGGCAGCCTTATAAGACATGCTATGATGCTTAATGATAATAAATATTCTAGTTGAAGGTTGGAAAGCATTTGCCTCGTCAACAGGCTGCCGAGTGCCGTAATTGGCACCATACCGAGACGATCTGATTCGGGGCCCACCGACAACGCCGGTCACTGGCGTGTGAAAAACTTCCCATCAAATGCATCGACGAATACAATGCCACTGAACAGATGTGACCAAATTTAAGATGCGTTCGTGCACCTAGAGCTTGTTATTGTAGAGCTTGCGTGTCAGATATGCGTTTTCGCCGACTTCTGGTCCATATAATGTAACGTGCCGTGATACCGGGCCTAACAATCGTGACGCTTACTGGAAAAGCACAGCATTACTAGATATATTGTGGTGATTATTATTGCGGCCGTGAAGCCCAGTCCTTGAAGTGGAGCCCTGCCCCGAGGCAAACGTCCTCCGGGAAGTCATGCACTCGTCACGTATCACTAGTGATCACTGGTCAGTGGTCACGTATCACTAGTTTAACAATGTAATCGTAGTTACGATTACATTGATAACGTCTAAATAAATCGCAGGTGATATAGATCTACATACTTACACTCACATTCACAGAGCTGACCCACAGCCACTTCAGGGAAGACGGACGCTTAATGGCGTCCCCTCAGGCAGCACACAACGACAGGGTCCCGCGCGCGCGGTCACCTGCTTATTCATGATGGAGTCCATGTCTCGTATGAAGACCGCTTCTAGCGCTGTTAAATATCTACCGGTTGTTCCGCGAGCGAGTGTGATTGTGTTTGTGCGGCGAGTGTTTGCCTAGTAAGTCGTTGTTGTTTTTCTAGCTTGTTTGTTTTTATGTTGTATGTTAACTGTTAAGTGTTAACCCGCGGCCCACTGGGCCTCTGAATTTTCCACGCCCGACTGGGGGGGGGGGGGGGGGGTGAAAAAACCCCGTCTAACTCGGCTCCTATGGGGCATAGACCAAAACCAATAATAACGTTCGAAAGCTCGTCAAAAATCATTTGGAAACCATATATTTGTTTCTCGCTCAGGTCGAAATTGAGGTCACCAGAGGCCATCGAAGGTCAAATTATCCAGTTTTAGGACTTTGCTCCCACAAATATCATATCTCTGGAACTATGCTAGCTAGAAACAAATGGAGAAACGCAATGGACAGCCATTGTAATTTTCAATAGTTGGTGGTCCTCAACTTTGACCTCAGATCAACAATTTAGGCTCTAGAGGTCATAAAAGTCATTTATTTTTTATTTTTGGCAACATTGTTTTTCTCTAATAACTTTGTTCTTAATAAATATAACGCAATACAGTGTACGCCATCGTGTTTGTCACATCAAGGCGCTTCGAGTGATACACTTGGTGACCTTGTTACGTCAAATTCAAAATTTGACCTCAGGTCAAGGTTAAGTGGTGACACAAGTTGGTCATGTTGCATATTGAGAGACGTGTCTTGACGAGACAAACACATTGGTACCGGTTTGACTTCTCTATCTTTATTACGTCGATAGTTATTGGCACAAAAGTGATTGTGACCTCGGATGACCTCAAATGACCCCTTAGGAGCCACTGAACAAAATTTGCACCTTGGATCATCAAGAATATCTTAATATAACATTATGTCATGCGGTACGGCATAACTTCAGGCGTTTACTACTAGTGCCATCTAGGGACAGTAATATAAGTAAACAGGGTATGGTCGCCCCTTTTGATGACCAGAATGACTCGCAACTCTCGTCCCCGTTGCGCAGACCGCAATTTTCGGCTTTAACCCTCGCCCTGGTGGGGGTCATTTTGACCCCCTGGAGGTTTTTTTCGGGATTAGCGGGAAAACGGCGGCTCGCAGCGCCGCCAAATTTGGTACAGTTGTTTGGGCATTAAATACCCACATTTTGTGGAATGTTTTACCTCAGGTCATCTCGGGTCAGGTCACCAGGTCACAGTCAAGTGACCTTACCTCCAAAAATGTTTGTGGTCGTGCCAAAGCCACAGTGTTTGTCTGAGAAATTTGAAACTTACAGGATTTCATAAGGTCATAAGTACCTACAATTCGTTTATCTCGCATTTGTTTGGTATCAGTGACCTAAGATCAGGTCAATTTCGTGAACTCCCCATTATAAGTCAATGGGAACAATTACAAATGCTTCCTATTCAGAGAATATGTATTAGATCAGGCAAATTATTTCAGAATCATGTTATTTTAGCTCATTCTTGATGACCCAGGTGCAATTGTTGTTCGGTGATCTCTGTAAGGTCAGCTGAGGTCATCTGGGGCCACCAATACTTTTTTGCCAATAACTATTTATATAATAAAGATAGAGACATGGGAATGGCACCACTGTGTTTGTCTCGTGAAGACTCATGATCCCATATGCAATATGACCTGGATCACCCAATGACCTTGACCTGAGATCAATTTTTTAAGTTGACCTTACAAGGCCACCATCAATATGTTTCGAAACGTCTTGACGAGACAAACATGAATTATTGCTGTATGTTCAACCGATAAAAAGGTATTCACGAAAAACTTTTAGGAAGAAAATGGCATCGCGACCTTTGGTGACCTATGAAGCCTAAATGATTGACCTGAGCTAAAATTTGGGACATCTTAGCGACTTAATTTTTTGAGAGCTTTCGATTGCGTTTCTTGGTTTGTTTCTAGCTATCATAATTCCCGACATATTTGGGGGTTTCTGGAGCATTGTCCTATACTTGGACAATGTGATCTTTGATGACCGTGGCCTCAATTTTGATGTGAGTCAAAACATACCCGAAGTAACTTCGAATGTCCTTGTTGAGAGCTTTTAAACTTTGTTTTCCGCGTCTTTCTATCCCTTTTTGTTTTCGGGTTAGTGTGTGTGTGGGGGGGGGGGGGGGCATTTTTATTTTTGATCCCCCACTGGGACGAAGTTGTCTCGGAGATCCACGGAGCGCAGGTTAACCCTATTCCCTGCGGGGGGGGGGGGGCAGATTCTGCCCCTCCCGGTGGTTTTTCACTTGCCGCTTCTAAACCGTTAAGGCTAGCGTCTTGAAACTTTGTGACTTTTCCCAAAATTGAATAGCGCATGTTGTTAAAATTTTGAAAAAAATCGATCTAGCAGAGGCGGTTCCAGGCTCCTGCTTTGGGGAGGGTGTTACGAATGCGGTTTTGCGGCTCATACTTCATTCGTGGTTTGCAGTGCAATAAATGCGTCAGAACAATTTCAATGCAATATGCATCATAGATACTGGGATTGTACATATTTTGGGGGCAGAGGCGCACTCAGGATAAAAAAATGGGAGGCAATACCCACCCTTAAATTAGGTCCAACTTCAAATTAGTAAGATGATGAAAGCGTTACGCGCATGGTGCCCCATGTTTTTTTCCTGGATACGCATATACGTAATATATCAAATTTAACAAATTACAGCATACAATACCCACATGTGATGTTCATGTCGTCCCAAACAATCACGAACAGCACATATTTGTTTTCAGAAAATCCACCCATTTTACATTCCCTGAATACGCCTATTATTTTATTTTGTTTTGTGTCTTTTGATATATTAAAGACCAGTACATTTGAAGCTCCAAAACGTTTGGGGCATGCAAATCAGTCGAGCCACATGGCCGCAATGACCTTTCAAAAAACAGCCCAAATTTGCGGATTTTTTGCCCCCTGGCCCCCATTTTTGAACAAAACAAAAATTTCGGGGTACCAAAAGAGAGATCTTGTCATGACGTATCGAATGGCGTTTTCCCCATCGAAATCGACCGAGCGGTTCTTGAGATCTCTGGGGGGGGGGGGGGCAGAATCTGCCCCCCCCGCAGGTTAGCGTGATTCTGGCCGCCCGCAGGGAATAGGGTCAGGTCATGCGGTGCAGCATAACTGCAGGCGTTTACTACTAGTGCCATCTAGGGATAGTAATATAAGTAGATATGTGGTTTTGCTCTTATTCTAAATCTGTGGTTCTCAGTGTAAAGCTGAACACCATTTAGCATGAATTGGTGTTAATGTTCTTTTCGTGGATGTGGTGATCTTTGTGGTGTTCTTTTCTTTTCTTTTCTTTTCGTGAATGTGGTGTTCTTTGCGCGAGGATTGTTGAGGATCCCCGAGAACAGCGTATGGACTATGGAGCCTCAGGCTATTGAGCTGCTTTTGACGTCACAATGACGTATGCAGTGTGCAGCTCAGTATTCAGGGCACAGCATACGTCATTGTGACGTCAGCAGCAGCTCCATAGCCTGAAGCTCCATGCACAGTTCTCGAGGATCCTCACGCCAAGAACACGGCCTGTGATAGATTACGTGCATTGTGCGTCATCATCAAATCAATCATCTATATTTGCTCACATAGCTGCTCAATCACCATTACCCCCGCCCGAAGGCTCAGTTACCCCGAGTGGGGTAATTACCTTCTATTTGGAGAGCCTATATGTCTGTGTAATATCAGTCGGTCACACTTCGGGATCTTAAGTACAAGTACTGCCCGAGCCAAGCCAAGCTATAGTGCTCTGAAAAGTTCCTGCCAGCATGGGGGTCGAACCTATTACATTTGCGTTACCAGCACGACTCTCTAACCAATTGAGCAAGCCGGTCCGCAGCCCATGGGTTCTGTGGAAAGGCTGTTTCTCCCCTACAAATCGCGTCGTCTCGGCTCGGCATTGGGAGGAGCCTGTGCGACCCGACCCGGGTCACGTGGTGACCTGAGCTCGGGTCGCAGTGCCGCGCGTGAGGTGGCCCCGTGCGGGGAGCGGGGCGTGCTGTGAACGATAGGCTGAGCGTGAGGAAGCTTAATGGCGCTTACTGTCTATATGACCGTGCAATGCTGCCATCCAATTGATGACGGCGTCTACGGTTTTGAGACGAGAGCTTACCTATGGTCAGCCTCCCCCCAGTTCACCCAAACATTTACTGAGCATCCGTCTCTGCTTTCTCCGTCGTGAGCGCCGGTGCGGGGGGGGGGCGTTCTGGGAAGCCCCTGACAGCTGGCCAACACCGGCAGAGTAATCCCCGTGCTTCACGGTCGGGTTCCACGACTTTGCCACTTGTGTTAGTGTCTGAATGCTAGGCTTCGCTTATCCAATCGTTTCATCTTCACAGTGCTCAGCTCATGTTCTGTCCCTGTCGGATACGATTCGGCGCACGCGCTCAACCCGGTCCCCCTGTCTGGCTGTCGCAGGTTTTTCCACCTGGAGCCGGCTGGTGGGCCACAAGTGGAGCCAGCTGCGTCGGGCCGACTCGCGGGACCGGCTGGCCGCCGCCGAGCCGCGACACCACGTGACCGACTCGTTCGCGCTCACGGCGCCGCGCAGGAAGCCGCCGCCGTCCGGCCGGGCCGCCGCCGCGCAGCAACGCAGCTCCAGCCGCGAGGCCAGCCTCGAGCGCGGCAAGCTCGACCGCGTCGAGTCGCTCAAGAACTTGTTTCTACGCACGCGCGAGCCGAAGCCGCGGAGCGGCCGGGAGCGCGGCGTGGCGCCGATGCAGCGCTGCCGCTCCACCTCGCTGCTGTCGACCTACGTGCCGGCAGAGGACCCGAGTGACGACCTGAACCTCAGCCAGCAGCGAGCCGAGCGTCGCGGCGGCGGCGGCGGCGGCGGTGGTGGCGGTGGCGGTGGCGGCGGCGGGGTCAGCCTGCGCGAGGCCGGCCGCTCGGCCTCGCTGGGCGGCGGCGCGCTCTCAGCGCTGCCGGAGGAGGCCGGCTCCGGCCCGGTGCCGGTCGTGGTTACCACCCTGGAGAGGCCCCGCCGCCGACCGCCGGCCCGCGACGACAACTCGTGGCGCACGCGCAGTCTGTGGCCAGGACAGCTGGATGGCCACCGGGCCGACGATGACGGCGACAGCGACAGCGGCATTCTGAACGAGCACTCTGACGGCAGCTCGACGCACGACTCCGAGTCCAGCAGCCTGGCGTCGCAGCGGACCGACTCGGGCGCCTCGTGTGAGGGCGGCGGCGTGCGCCACGACCGGCCGTCCGGCCAGGAGGAGCCGGCGGACGGTCGGCGCCGCTCGGCTGGCTGGGGCGGCCTCACGCCGGAGCCGCGGCCGGACCGGCTGCCAGCGCGGGTGCCCGCCTGGCCCAGTCGGGAGCCATCCGAGCCGGGCGAGGACCGGCTGCCACCGCGGGCTCCCGTCTGGACGGCGGTCGAGGACGACGTGGACTCTGCGTGCGGCGCGGCCCGCCGGCTGTCAGTGACCAGCGCGCTGCCGCCGGCGCCGCGGCGGCCGGCCGGCGGCGGCAGCGGCGGCAGCAGCGGTACGCCGCCCACCCGGCCGCGCCGGCTGGCCGTGCTGGACGGTCGGCGGTACCGGCGCGCGTCGTCCATGGACGGCGGCGGCCTGGGCCGGCGGCGTCTCACGCCGTGCCCGCCCGAGCCGGACTCCCGCTCGCCATCGCCGGAGCCGGCGGCGGACCCGCTGCCCGGCCCGCAGTTCCGGCTGCTGAGGATCGCCGCTGACGACGGGGAGAGCCTCGGCGTGGTGATCGCTGAGAGCGCCGGGGATGAAGAGGGAGGCGACTTCAGCGTCAGCAGGATCGAGCCCGGCGGGCTGGCCGACAGGTGAGAGCAGATCAGACCGGCGCGGTCACCGCACACGACACCCCCGAGTCCCAGTGAGAGATCTGACGGTGCCCAGTGCCGGGCCATCTAGGCGCGGCAGGCTGAGGTGATTCCGGTTGAGAATAACGGCCGCCGCGGTCTGTGTGTATATGAATAACGCAGCGTATGTCGGACATGGTATTACAGTCCGGGGAGACAGCTAGCTTCTAAGAAGGAGCCAGGTGCGCCTGGTGCCCTCCAGACCACCATGTCTCTGGTGATACTATCAGTACAGGCTGACCGGACACTGGCCGCACAATGTCAGATGTCATGCATCTATGATAATATCAATATCATGCCGCATTACCGCAGAATGGCGTTACTTGCATTGTCTTTGGTGTAATATTGGCTCATTCTACTTCGCTTCACCCGATATCAACCGACCTCATCTGACCTCATTCAACCTCATCTGACCCCATCTGACCTCATCTAACCTAATCCGACATCATGTAATCTCATCTGACCTCATCTGACCTCATCTGACATCATCCGACCTCATCCGACTTCATCCGACTTCATCCGACCTCATCCGACCTCATCCGACCTCATCCGACTTTATCGGAACTCATCTGACCTCATCTGACCTCATCCGACTATTCTGAATCATCTGAATCATCTGAATCATCTGAATCATCTGTCTCAGCCGACCTCATTCGACCTCATCTGACCTCATCTGACCTCATCTGACCTCATTTGACCTGATCTGACCTCGTCTGACCTCGTCTGCCCTCGTATGACCACATCTGCCCTCGTATGACCACATCTGACCTCGTCTGACCTCATCAGACCTCATCAGACCTCATCAGACCTCATCAGACCTCATCTGACCTCATCTGACGTCATCAGACCTCATCCGACGTTATCCGACATTATCCGACCTCATCTGAACTCATCTGACCTCATCTGAACTCATCTGACCTCATCTGAATCATCTGACTCACCCGACCTCATCTGACCTCATTCAACTTCATCTGACCTCATCTGACCTCGTCTGAACTCGTCTGACCTCGTCTGACCTCGTCTGACCTCGTCTGACCTCGTCTGACCTCGTCTTACCTCATATTACCTCATCTGACCTCATCTGACCTCATTTGACCTCATCTGACCTCATCTGACCTTATTTTACCTCATTTTACCTCATTTTACACCTCATTTGATCTCATTTGACCTCATCAGACATTCGAACTCATCCGACATCCGACATCCGACATCACACCACCTGACACGAGTTCTCCCCGCGTCAGCACGCCCCAGCCATCGCCCCTCTGTGACCGGCGCCGTGCTGCGCTCTCTCCCTCTGTCGGCAGGGACGGCCGGCTGCGCTGCGGGGACGGCCTGCTGAACGTCAACGGCCGCCGCCTGCGCGGCCTCCCGGCGGCCGAGGCTGCTGGCCTGCTGCGCGCCGTCAGCGGGCAGCTGGAGCTGGTGCTGTCCCGCCGGCCGCAATCGCCCCCGCACGACCAGAAGTACGTGACGGTGGTGTCCACGTGCGGTGACCTGGTGCTGGACGGCGGCTGGTCGCCGGAGGAGCAGGCGGACCGCCGCGGCAGCCCCAGCCAGCGGGCGCGCACGCTCGGCGCCGGCTTCAGGCGGCGGCAGCGGCAGCGGCGCGACTCCGACTCGACTGGCTGCCGGCAGCCGGTCGAGTCGGTCCCGGCGCCACAGACCGGCTGCCGAGACGCTGCTGTCCCAGGCACGGCCGCCGGCGGGCCCGGCACCAGCAGCACCAGCACCAGCAGCAGCAGCGGCCTCTGCACGCTGCCGCGTCGGCCGCGCTCTCTGCAGCTCAGTCTGCGGACCGTCATCTTCGAGAAGGGCCGCGGCAGGAAGAGCCTCGGGTTCAGTGTGGTCGGAGGCACCGATTCCCCCCGCGGCACCATGGGCATCTTCGTCAAGACGGTGCTGCCGAACGGCCAGGCTGTAGAGGATAACAAACTCCAGGAAGGTGAGCTGCTGGAGGCCACTCACTTGCTGGCCCGCTGTCGTGTGCGTGCATTTATTTATGTAGGCACATGTGTCTGTGATGTTGAACGGGGATAGCTGTTTCACTCAGCTTTCAATTTGAGTAGACTAGGACGGTTTTACTTCATCATGAGCCCGACCTAGAGCAGAACTGTACCAACCCGGATATAATCCAACTTGACATGGTCACTGGCCAGATGTATCCTGGCGTGGCCTGTGGTAGACTGGACCTAACTATACCTGGGTGGGACGCGGCTGGCCCAGTACCCCCTGTGATCTCCGTAGCAGGTATGCGCCACAGGAACCGGTCGGTGTGTCGTAACCAGATGTGTGTTGGTGGTGTGCTGCTGAGCACGGCACGTCAGGTTAGCAAGGCACGTCACGTCAGTCAGTCACGTCAGTCACATCAGTATCATCAGTCTCATCGGTCACGTCAGTCACGTCAGTCACGTCAGTCACGTCAGTTACGTCAGTTGCGTCAGTTGCGTCAGTTGCGTCAGTTACGCCAGTTACGTCAGTTACATCAGTTACGTCAGTCACGTCAGTCACGTCAGTCACGTCAGTCACGTCAGTCACGTCAGTCACGTCAGTCACGTCAGTCACGTCAGTCACGTCAGTCACGTCAGTCACGTCAGTCACGTCAGTCACGTCAGTCACGTCAGTCACGTCAGTCACGTCAGTCACGTCAGTCACGCCAGTCACGCCAGTCACGTCATTCATGTCATTCACGGCAGTCACGGCAGTCACGTCAGTCACGCCAGTCATGTCAGTCACGTCAGTCACGTCAGTCACGTCAGTCACGGCAGTCACGTCAGTCACGTCAGTCACGTCAGTCACGTCAGTCAAGTCAGTCACGTCAGTCGCGTCAGTCGCGTCAGTCACGTCAGTCACGGTACGTCAGGTTAGCACGGCACGTCAGGTTAGGAAGGCACGTCACGTCAGTCAGTCACGTCAGTCACATCAGCACGGTACGTCATGTTAGCACGGCATGTCACGTCAGTCAGTTACGTCAGTCATGTCATTCACGTCATTCACGCCATTCACGTCATTCACGTCATTCACGCCAGTCATGCCAGTCACGTCAGTCACGTCAGTTACGCCAGTCACGCCAGTCACGTCAGTCACGTCAGTCACGTCAGTCACGTTAGTTACGTCAGTTACGCCATTCACGTCAGTCACGCCATTCACGTCAGTTACGTCAGTCACGTCAGTCACGTCAGTCACGTCAGTCACGTCAGTCACGTCAGTCACGTCAGTCACGTCAGTCACGTCAGTCACGTCAGTCACGTCAGTCACGTCAATCACGTCAATCACGTCAATCACGTCAGTCACGTCAGTCACGTCAGTCACGTCAGTCACGCCAGTCACACCAGTCACGCCAGTCACGTCAGTCACGTCAGTCACATCAGTCACGTCAGTCACGTCAGTCACGTCAGTCACGTCAGTCACGTCAGTCACGTCAGGTTACTCCACCATGTCACACCGTACTGCCGGAGAACGTCAGCAAACCGCTGCTGCTGGCACAATCACAGGACAATAGGCGTCATAAGCAGTGACTTGGGCCATTATTTTGAACGGTGATTTGACCAGCATGCTGGTCTTCTCAGCATCGCTCTGCAGTGCGATGCTGTGGTTAGATATCGTCCCGTCATACAGTGGCCGAGATGAGCATTGGAGGGATTGGGTGGCTGTGACTGCACCATACCACGGCCAGCTTTGTGGCTGCGCCGAGACAGGCAGGGCCATGCGATTTCGAAATCGGCTGGCTGCATTAACTATCAATGTTTAATAATGATTGTGAAAGAGCAGCACTCTGTATCTTAACCTCCGATAATGTTTCGAAAATGACGCCATCTATTAGCTTGACGTATAACTTCGTTAAAACCATGGCATTGTCTGCCAGACTGCTCTGACTGCAGACTGCTCTGAGCTGCCACCGCTCCGGCCGCTCCGGTGCTCCGGTGTCTTTATGTTTGAATAGTCGCAGATGTCCCTCATGCATACTGCAACACTGCGTAAGCTACGAGCGGCGCCGATATGTGCCCACGTGTGCCGGACAGATTCATGAGCGGTCGTGCAGCAGGATCGTCCCCGGTCGTAGTCCGTCCTCTTCGGGTCCCAGGTGTGCCAACTGTGCACTGTATGTTGTTTGTACTGATATCTGTACCGGTTACCTGTATGTTGTCTCGTGTTCGTCTCGTGTTCGCACACTGTCCGCTCGCGCCGGCAATCGCTGCTCCGCTCCACTAGTGCTGACACCTATACTGAGTCGCTCCATTCAATACTGGTGCTGCCATCTATATCATGTACGTCTTGCCAAGCCCGTGACGGCACACACTGACACAGGGTATCTCATACCGCTGTTTCAGGTGACGAGATATTCTCAGTGAATGGGGAGCTCCTGCGCGGCTGCTCGCATACTGAGGCCATCGCGCTCTTCAAGAAGACGAAGACGGGCCCGGTGGTCCTCCAGGTCGGACGCAGGCTGCGCAGGGGCGTCGGGTGAGTTAGGACGAGGACAGACGGTACCTGCACGGGGGACAGACGGTACCTAGACTGGGGACAGACGGTACCTAGACTGGGGACAGACGGCACCTGCACTGGGGACAGACGGTACCTAGACTGGGGACAGACTGTACCTAGACTGGGGACAGACGGTACCTGCACGGGGGACAGACGGTACCTAGACTGGGGACAGACTGTACCTAGACTGGGGACAGACGGCACCTGCACTGGGGACAGACGGTACCTAGACTGGACTGGGGACGAACACTCTGCGATGTCGCACGGTACTTGGGTTGATACAACCCCGTTGGTATGGTATGCCAACTTGCAGTCTCCAGCTGCGTCTTGATTGTCCACGCTGTCAATACTTTGCGTTAATAATTTATATCGGTGTTACTACAGTTCAGGCACTTGTCGATAGCCCTTTGCATATAGTGCCAATTTTACTACTCCGCGGGTGTAGAAGAAAGCGATCTCTCATGTGCTCACGATCAATCTCCATTTTTAATTGTGCAACATTTTCCCTGTGGTCCTCGGCAGGTCTGCTAAGTCCAAATCGTGTGATGAGCTGGATCGCCTTGGCTAGCGGCCAGAGCGGGTCGTCGTCCCAGGGGCGGCCCTCGGCGGGGCGCCCCCGGGTCAGCCGGACGCACGAGTCCGACGCCGGAGCTGCGATCGGGCGCCCGACCAGGCCGGACACCGGAGCTGCGATCATGTGCCCGACCAGGCCGGACACCGGAGCTGCGGTCGGACAGGTGGACAGTTTTATTGAGACGTCAGCGCAGATCAGAGTTTTAGAGGACATGGACATGTTTGCTGCGTGTTGTGATATTTACTGTCAGTGCTGGTTTACTTTCGCCTCGTGTTGTTGCTGTCTGTCGATGCACGTCTGTGTGGAAATTCTATAGAGCGCGGAGTTTGAGTGTGCCCTATGGTGTCGTCCCGTGCCCCGCCGTCCTGCCGGTGCCAGGGGCGGGACGGGCGGTGCCAGTGCCAGGCGCTCGGATCTCAGAGACGCCGGGCCAGTGCCGCGTTCGGAGGACTCTGTGCCGGGAACGCTGCCGCGGCGTCAATGAAGGTGTGTATGTGTGCTGTCTAGTCTTACCTGCGATGGGTCCGTCGAACGCGGCCCGGTGTGCCAGTGACGTGCTGAAATGCATGGAATGATACAGGCTAGTTGTATGCTTAGCAGCGGTTCACGTACACCAGCCAGCTATTCGTATGAGCAATAAATATGGCTTTGTTTTTGTCCTGGCTCTCTGGTTGACTAATGGAATCAAAATGAGTTAATCATGTGTTTAGAAATGCTCTTGCTGGTCTATAAATGCGTGAAACGGCCCCTGGCTATCTTCCGAACCAATGATCGCAGCGAGACGCGCAAGGAGGCATTCGAAAGTTCTCAATGAAACGCATCTAAATCATGCTAGGAATTTTCAAATTAAGGTCACATGTCAGATTACGGTCAGGTGAAAGGTCAAAATCGAGGTATTTGTGTGTATGATCCATACTTTTCATCCAAAGCCTTCGATTGCGACCATGATCACCCAGAGTGCTCTCATAGGTATAATCCACATCCCGCATGAGCTAAAGTGAGATTTTTGGCAAAGGTCAAGGTCAGGTCACAAAGGATCACTATGCAGCAAAAGGTCTACGAAAGTCATGCGACACATGTTTTATGGGTTATTTTACACGTACAATTAGATAGTCATTTTACCACCTTACCTCATTTAAGTGAAGTTAGTGTCAAGCTCAGGTAAATGTCAGGTCACTTTAGGTCAAAATTTGAAATGGATAAATATAAACAAAGTATGTTTCTGGACCTGTTTTGCCTAAAAATGCAGTGGTGACGTTTATTTTGTCGTAGCTGGTCATTGAAAACCCAAACATCCAATACAAAACGTCATGCCTTATCACTCATGCCTTATAAGCCATATGTCAGTCACAAATGGTGATATTATTTTGAAATTTGTTTTGGGAATTGCCTATATGCGGTTCTCTAACGTATATTCCTGTTTTTTTTATAAAATATCTGTAAAAGTTTGGTTTTGTGGGAGTTTTTTTCCGAAAAAGTTTATTTGTATTTTTAGGGGTAAAAAAACGATGTTCAAATCAATCCAGGATAGTCATTTTGTAGCCCCTGCAATTTGCTATCTTTTGACGTTTTGTGATTTCATTTTACTCAATATATGGCCTTTGTACGGTCTGTTAAAACTAAGCTGACTTTTTTCGTCAAACTCGTGTGTAGTGACGTCACTAAATTCGCTATGTATCGAAAAACATTTCGACGAAATTGCTTTATTTTTACACAGACTATGTAACATTGATGTAGGAGAAGGTACCCGCATTTGCACGTTGATAGCGCTATTGGTTTTTGAGCTATTGCGAAAGTTCGTCAGGGGGGTTAAACTGTGGAATATTCGTGATAACTTAAAAACCGTTCAAGATATCAACCTGAAACTTTCAGTACCAATTCAATTCAATTCTACGTCGGCTTAACCCTATTTGTAACGGGGGCGGATTCCGCCCCCCCCCCCTCATGTTTTTCGCAGATATATCCAGAACGGCTGGGAGCAGGCCCATTAAATTTTGGAACTTTTCATAGCATTGAATACCGCATTTGGAGTCAAAATTTTGAGTTCTTAACCTGAACAGAGGCGGTTCCAGGGTACAGTTTTGGGTGGGTTCGGAGGCGATATTTGGCGATAATACGGAAATGCTATCTTCACGGTTTCTTCCTTACTGCCTCAAGTATGAAGGAGTTACATCGGTTCACGGTGATTGCAACAAGTGAAAATTAGTTGATGTTAATGAAATATCATAAAAATTCCATGGCAGAGGCGGTTTCAGGGGCTTGAAAAAGGGGGGGGGGGGTTCCAGGAAGTATTCAATGCTTGGCGGGAAGCAAATAGAGCAATTTAAGGGGTATTTATAGTTATCAAGATGTAAAAGATAGCTTCTGCTTCCATTATTTGCATAATTTATTACATATAGAGTTTCAGGGGCGTGTTCAGGCACATGAAAAGGGGGGGGGGGTGACTGGCTTGGTGATGACGATATGCCAGCGATAACGGCGCAATAGACGGTTAGCTTATAATGGTATACGCACATATGAGGCCAGCAAAGGGAATAAAGTCATTTTTTTTTTTGCAGAGGCGCGCTCAGGAATGGAAGAAAGGGGGTCATATTATTGCAAGGAAACTAAGAGGCATGGGCGTACAATGACATAACATACTGTAGTTTTCGGATGAAACACGCACCACAGGCTACTCTACAAACGATTATAAGATAATAGGCGAGTCCAGGTAGGGTAAAAGGGGGTAAGCAATGTTAATTGAAGTTGTAAGTGAAATAGTCACTGTTGACTAGTTAGTATCATAATAGCGGATAATATACTTATCAAAAGGTATTGAGCCGCCCCAGTTTGGATCCTGGATACGCCTATGATGAAGTAAAACATGCAAAAAGGAACTATCTACTGTGCTGGGTAGCAACTGGTCTGCGGTTAATATTTTTCCAATTTTGCCCCCTTTTTCACTAACCTGGTACCGCCTATGGCAAAAAATATGATTTTTAACTGTTTTGTCTAATGTCACAATCACATACCATTTCATTAATTAAAAAACACATAAAAAATGGTTTTATTACGCATTTACTTCACCCCCATATTGAGTGACCTGCACACGCCTATGATTTTTGAATTTTCAAACGCCACTATCATATATCAATTTCCAATTCAATCTCTATCGATTCGTTTTAATTGTGTTAAAATCGGTCGATAAACATGAAAGCTATGTTGGATCAAAAATACCACTAAAATTTGTGGTTTTTGCCCCCCTGTTGCCCCCTATCAAAAATTTAGATTTGTTTTGTTATTTAGAAATGTAGATCGTGTTGAGGGGAACCAAAAACCGTTTCATTTTTGAAAATCGGACGGGTAGATCTCGAGATCTCCGGGGGGCGGAATCCGCCCCCCCCCCCCTGTTACAAATAGGGGTAGCCAGGAGCCTGTTACAAATAGGGTTAAAAGAATTCAAGCTAGTTCATTGTTTTTTGTTATAGATATATCCCGCTTTGTGACGTCAATTCACGCGAATTTAGCGATAAAATCACCCAAACTTTAAAAAGATTATACGGGTTTTTCCCAGAATAATTGAGTTACATAGTAAAATGTACTTATAAAGGTGGTAGAAGTCCCACGGTCAGTGATGGCCAACGTAACGCTACGGTATGGTTTTTGGTAACCCTGAACTCAAGAAACTGGTTCGTAGCGTAATCGAAGTATTTCGTAACGTACTACCGACAAATAGTCAAATAGCGTAATTGCTACGCAAGGTATTTCGTAGCATGTCATCAGGGGCGGCGCCACAGTGGAGGGGGTAGTGACCGGTCAAACGTTGCGCCCCCCACGGCATTCAAAGAGGCCCCATCAAAACAAAAGGAGACCTGTGCCCTGCCCTGTGTCCTACCCTGTGTCCAGCCTTACCCTGTGCCTAGTCCTACCCTGTGTCCAGTCCTACCATGTACCCTGCCCCTGTCCCTGCCCCTGCCCCTGTCCCTGTCCCTGTTCCTGTCCCTGTCCCTGTCCCTGTCCCTGTCCCTGTCCCTGTCCCTGTCCCTGTCCCTGTCCCTGTCCTGTCCTGTCCTGTCCTGTCCTGTCATGCCATGCACTGCCCTGTTCTATCCTTCCCTGCCCCGTTCTGCCCCTGTCCCTGCCTCTGTCCCTGCTCCTGCCCCTGTCCCTGCCCCTGGCCCTGGCCTGGCCAGGGCAGGGCAGGGAAGGGAAGGACAGGACAGCACAGCACAGGACAGGACAGGACAGGACAGGACAGGACAGGACAGGACAGGACGGGACGGGACGGGACGGGACGGGACGGGACGGGACGGGACGGGACGGGACGGGACAGGACAGGACAGGACAGGACAGGACAGGACAGGACAGGACAGCCCTGCCCTGCCCTGCCCTGCCCTGCCCCGCCCCGCCCCGCCCCGCCCCACCCCGCCCCGCCCCGCCCCGCCCCGCCCCGCCCCGCCCCGCCCCGCCCCGCCCCGCCCCGCCCCGCCCCGCCCCGCTCCGCCCCGCCCCGCCCCGACCCGACCCGACCCGCCCCGACCCGCCCCGCCCCGCGTTGAACTGTGTTGAGTACATCTGTTTACTTGACGATGGCAGTCTAGATAAAATGCGAAGTTTTGGCTTCACAAACCAGTGGCGGATCCAGGATTTTCTTAGACTAGGGGCTTCAGCAGTGTTCGTCACGGGCCCACCAACCCTCAGCCCGGCCCGGCCCAGGCCCATGAACAGGCCCGGACCAGGCCCGGTCAAATTCATAATATTCTGGCCCAGGCCCGGTCCGGCCTGTTCAGATTAAGCATATCATTATTTTCACAAAATTTGCAACCATTTATTTATTTATTTATTTATTTTATTTATTCGTTCTATCACCAACAGAGAATGCCTCCACTTACAGGTGAAGTCAAATACAATATAAACATAAGTTAGTTGCTTGGTCAGATATACATATAAAAATAAGTTAGTCACTTGGTCACAATATCACAGTTGGCTTACATACTTGATGACGATGCGTTTAAAAGCACAGAACGTGTCATTAAAAACGTCAGCATGGTTTGTGCAATTTAAAAAGGCGTTCGCCACACGCGGCAAACGACAAAACATTCCCGACTGCACAGTGATCACACGCGCGCGAGGTTCACCGAACAGTTTGTTGGCGCGAGTAGACCGAGTAGGGGCGTGTAAAGCAAAACTGGAAAGTAGATCCGCGCAGTCGATTTTTTGCCGGAAAATGTTTCGGATAAAGAGAATGTCGTGCTGCGTTCGACGGGAATTGAGAGAGGGAAGCGTGAAATGATGCAGCAAATTTTCGTACGAGAGGGAGGGTGCGTGTCCGGATGAAGTGTGACTGAGTAGCCACATGAGGAATTTGTGCTGAACTCGGTCTACTCGCGCCGTGTGGGTTTTGGCCGCCCCCGTCCAGATCACACTACCGTACTCCAGGATAGACCGTACGTTGGCGAAGTACGCGGTTAACAAAGCTGATCTGCGGAACTTCCCTGGTCTAATACCGGTCTGGAAAGATCGCATGAGAAGACCGAGGGCTCGGTTAGCCCGTTTCACTGCGTGGTCAACATGCCGGGCAAACGTCAGTTTGCTGTCAATAATAATGCCAAGGTCACGGATCCGGTCGACATGCTCTAAAACAGTACCTCCTATGCTATATGCGATCTGGACAGGTGCGCGTCTCAGGGTCACAGTGAACGACTGGCACTTTGACGGGTTAAGCGTGAGACCCCAGCAGGCGGACCAAGCCGTGAGGCGGTCGACGTCGCGCTGCAGCTCCTGACAGTCGGAAGGGGATGTAATCCTACGGAAAATTTTTACGTCGTCAGCGTACATAAGGCAGCTTGAACTGATGGAGGCCGGAAGATCATTAATGAAAAGTGAAAAGAGAAGCGGGGCCAGGAGGGATCCTTCAGGCACCCCAGATACCACCGGTTGCCAGTTCGGCGAGGTTTTGCCGTTCACTATAACTCTTTGGCGTCTATCGGACAGATACGAGACAATCCATTTTAATGCAAAGTCGCGCACGTGAAACGACTGTTTGAGCTTGTGAATGAGTAGCGTATGATTAACGCTTTGAAAAGCGGCCGAATAGTCTGTATATATGGCATCTGTCTGACATCCGGCCGATATGGCCTCCCATGCTGAACGTAAGTAAACGGCGAGGTTCGTCATACATGAGCGTCGAGGCATAAAGCCGTGCTGCTCCGCAGTTATGGCGGGGGACACATGTCTGAACAACTGATCATACACTACACGCTCCAGTACCTTGCCAAACAATGGGAGCAATGACACCGACCTATAATTGGATGGAAGCTTCTTGTCACCTTTTTTTATCCTATATACAAGTAATTATCCTAGGATATTTACTTGTATACTATAAATGAGAAACAATGAACCAACTATGCCAACCCCCAAAAAAGCCACAGCCACAGCAACAGTGTGTTGCTGTGTAAGTGAATTGGCTGGTTAACATATTTTTAGCTCTGACCTGAGCTTGTGCGACGCGCGCATTACTTCAAAATTGTCAGGCCCAGGCCCATCCAGAGCCCAGTGATTTCCTTAAAGTTGAGGCCCGGCTCAGGCCCAGCCCATTCCCAGCCCATGGCCCATAGGGCCAGCCCAGTCCATGCCGAACTCTGGGCTTCAGGCACGAGGGCGACTTATTTCCTCGGTGACAGGGGCGGCATGGTCCAGCAGGGGTGGTAAAGTGTGCTGTCCTTATGGATAAGGTCGGGGACAAAAGGCTCTTTCTCATGAAGTACTCGTGGTCAAAATGTCAGCAAAAAATTATTACTGTCATTCCTGTTAAAATTTACTAAGCGATCATGTCCTTAGAAATACTGATCGTCAAAACCACTTCAGATGTATTATTCACT
This sequence comes from Chirona hameri, assembly GCA_036785665.1. Taxonomy (NCBI): domain Eukaryota; kingdom Metazoa; phylum Arthropoda; class Thecostraca; order Balanomorpha; family Balanidae; genus Chirona; species Chirona hameri. The sequence continues at coordinate 80,359 of JAXIVJ010002682.1, read as the reverse complement.
TAATCATCATATTCATAACGTCAGTATATATGCACATTTACAGTCTTTTTTAAAATAATAAATTAGCAGTTGCGTTTTAGCTTTTGATTGCCAATAATAATTAATTGCATTTTTTTATTCGACGAAAAACAAATCCGGACGATAGATTCAACACGAGGGGTCACTGAACCAAAAATGCACCTGGGTCTTCAAGAATGTCCGATAATAACATAATCCAGAAGGAATTGGTCTGATATAATGCATATCCTCAGAATAGGACATTTGCGCCCGGAGTGTGAAAGGTACAGTACAATACGGCGGCACCTTCAATGCTTCGCCAGGCATATTTAAAAAGGTGTCATGGATATTTCAGGGGTCCAGGCCTCTTCGTAGGCGCCATCCAGGGTGCTATCGGGGGTGGGGGAGGGGGGGGAGCGTGTTTAATTTCGAGGGACACGGGTGCCCGGTCGCCGTCGGAGGGAAGCTGAAGGCGCCAGGATGCCGTCATTCTGAGTGCGCCGGGACACCGTATCGCTTTCGGGTCGGCAAGGTGCCATTCGGGGGCGGTATGATACCTTCCGAAGGCAGCAAGATGCCTTCCGAGGGTGACAAGACGTCTTCCGAACTCCGAAGACGGCATAATACACTCTGAGGACGGACAAAATGTTTTCCGAGGGCGGCAAGATGTTTTCCGAGGGCGACATGATGCTTTTCGAGGTCGGCATAATGTGCTCTGAGGACGGCATATTGCGCTCTAAGGGCGGCAAGATGCCTTCCGAGGGCGGCAATATGTCTCCGAGGGCGGCATGATGCCTTCCAAGAGCGGCATAATGCCCTCTGAGAGCAGCAGGATTTCTTCCGAGGGCGGCATATTGCACTCTAAGGGCGGCATAATGTGCTCTGAGGGCGGCAAGATGCCTTCCGAGGGTCACAAGACATCTTCCGAGGGCGGCATAATGTACTTCGAGGGCGTCAAAATGTCCTCCGAGGGCGCAAGATGTTTTCCGAGGGCGGCATGATGCTTTCCGAGGGCAGCATAATGCTCTCTGGACTCTGAGGACGGCATGATGTCTTCCGAGGACGGCATAATACGCTCTGAGGGCGGCAAAATGCCTTCCGAGGGCAGCAAGATTGCTTCCGAGGGCGGCATGATGCCTTCCAAGAGCGGCATAATTCGCTCTGAGGGCGGCAGGATGCTTTCCGATGGCGGCATATTGCGCTCTAAGGGCGGCATAATGTGCTCTGAGGGCGGCAAGATGCCTTCAGAGGGCGATAAGACATCTTCCGAGGGCGGCATAATGCACTCCGAGGGCGGCAAAATGTGTTCCAAGGGCGACACGATGTTTTCCGAGGGCGATACGATGTTTTCTGAGAGCGGCATGGTGCTTTCCGAGGGCGGAATAACGTGATCTGAGGGCGGCATAATGCCTTCCGAGGGCGGCATAATGCCTTTGGAGGGCGGCGATGTACCTTCTGAGGACGGCACAATGCGTTGTGAGGGCGGCAAGCTGTCTTCTGAGGGTGCCAGGGTGCCTGTCTAGAGTGCGACAACGCTGTCGGTAGACACAAGGGCGCCCTGGTGGCCTCCCGAGAACGCTACGGCGTCTTCGGCGCCGGCAAATCCTTTGCAAGAACGGCGTCGCGGCAGCTTCGGCGCCGCGGTGCCCGAGAGCGCCGTATTCTAAGGCAGGGGGCTTCAGCCCCTACTGGATCTGCCAGTAGGGGCTGTCACAAACAACGGTCACATCTGTCACATCTGTCACAAACAACGGTTCTTATTAATGATGACGTTGTAGGACGAAATGTTGTCCCCTTGCAGGTGCTATTCATGTTAGCTTAAGCACGTTATGCATTCGTACAAGTCAATAAAGCTGTGTTCCCGTTGGCGATGCATTATGCGATGGGCTGCGATTTATGCGATGGGCCGTTCGGCCGATTGAGATATGGTGGCGAGATGCGAGTTGCGTGTTTGCCGTCACAACCTTCCTGACTGAGAACTGCCTACCGAATGGTCCAATGTGATGCGACCCTAAATCCGATTGGCGCAGATCTGGGTTCCTTAGATATGAGTCCGATCAGACCAGGCCGCTAGACTCCGGATCATTTGGTAAGGTGTGTCTCGGTCGGGAAGATTGCGGCGTCAACACACAGCTATAGATGACTAACGACCGTCGCACATTGGGCATTACGGCAGATACCGTGGCGAGACATGCGATGGGCTTTTCGGCCGATTGAGATATGGTGGCGACATCTATAGATGATGACCGTCGCACATTGGGCATTACGGCAGATACCGTGGCGAGAGATGCAATGGGCTTTTCGGCCGATTGAGATATGGTGGCGACATCTATAGATGATGACCGTCGCACATTGGGCATTACGGCAGATACCGTGGCGAGAGATGCAATGGGCTTTTCGGCCGATTGAGATATGGTGACGACTCAACTGTCGTAACACAAGATTTTGCTCCTTGTTTATCCACGTATGCAACTTAGTTGCCCGATGTTGTGACGGTCTCACCACGGTGTCTGTCGTAGTGCCCAATGTGCGACGGTCGTTAGTATTGGATTAGTAATCGTATTAGTATTATTGTTGGTAATGCCTGAAAAATAAAACGAACCCATGGGCCATGCTTGCTTTAGCATTTCCTGAGTATTCACGTTGGTAAGGGTTAGTTCCGCCTTAGTTTCTGTGAGTTTTACCTTAGCATTACATGAGTATTACCTTAGTAAGGGTTGGTTTTGCTAGTAAGGGTTAGTACACCCTAGTAAGGGTCTGAGTGTTACTGTCGTGAGTTATGACAACTCACGTAAATACTCAGGCAAAACTCATCCTTGCTTGAGTTTCGCCTTGGTATTGCATGAGTAATACCTACTAAATACATATAAGTTATACTGTCGCGAGTTTTGACAACTCAGGCAAGGCATGAAATGTGGGTATGTTTGTAATTTATTTCAGTGCACAGAGGCCCTTTCGATTATAACCTGGAAAGCTGTACGAGGGTGTACCTCAGAGGAGGATGCTAAAAGCACAACTAATTCCGAGGAGCCCCCAGGAAGTCAATTGGGAAGATTTGTTGACGAGGCCCCCACGCAAATAACCAGGGAGTCCCCTTCCCGGGTCCCCTGACTTTGGTTTGCCCCCCCCCCCCTTCCGACACAAATCCGTGGCGCTGCCCTGCATATATGTTGCTGACGTAATCGGTATCTTATTGGTATCATATATAGCTAATGGAGAACCCTATTGTCAAGTTCTAGCCTCGTATGCATCAGTAGTTAGATGACCGTTAAGTTTCTCTATAATTACGGCTTCATTTATTATTTATTTAATTCGCCGTTGACTGACTTTGACTGGCAAATTTTGCTCCTCAGTCGAGACGTGTATACTGTTTGTCACAAATGTTTTGAAACTCCAAGAAAATAGTTTTCCTGTAAAAGCAGTGTGGTATTTTTGACGTTCATTGACTTTGCATAAAGCCTAATTTTTACGACATATTTTAAGTTTAACTTACTTTCCATCAAACTCGTAGATAGTGACGTCGCTGAATTCGCAGTAGGTATCATAAAAGAAGATATCGCAATTTATCCAGTTTGAAATACTTTTGTATCAATCTAGTCCGAATCTTTAAGTGGACGGAATTCCGAGGTCAGGTCCCGCGCTAAGCACAGCTTATTTTTCGGCCACTGACATCAGACCTCACAATTCCTGGTAACCGCCTGAATTTAGAAGGGAAAGTTTTACTTGCCGGAACATACCTGGACAGTGGACACCCTCTGACGTCACCTGACCTTGAATGCGACTGCTGCCACCGGCCACAGGCCATCCCAGTCAGGGGCAAATAGCGAGCGTCGAAGTGACTCAAAGCCGGCTTCCCACACTGAGTGAGGTCTGAAGCCCAGCGCTCTCCCGTCTGAGCTACAGGGGCGGGCGAGCTAATAGTGGTTGAAGGACATAGTTCACCTTGAAAATTTTCCCAAACACGATTTGATTATATTTTTTAAAACAATTTATTTTTATATTGTCAAAAATGGCCTTATATCGCGCCGATTCAGGACGCCAGAAATTCAGCTGGAGAGTCTTTTCAGTCAAGAAAGAAGGCCGTACATTATTATTGTTTATCAAAACTATATGCATACTCTCTGAGTCAGAGTCCGTCAGTCACGGGAATTTAAAAAAAATGCTTCAGCCAATCAGATTCGAAAGTAGTCGCGTAAGGATAGACTCGCATTAGAGATGTGCCAACCGGCGTCCGGCGGTTCGCTTGCTAGCACCAGCTGCAAGCTGATTGGCTGATGGTATAGCCTCTGCCCGGGCTAGATCCAGCACCACATTCTTTCGCCAGCACCGCATTCCTTCGCCAGAAAATCAAATATATTCGGCTGGAGAGTCTTTTCAGTCAAGAAAACTTGCAGCTAGAGGTTTCCCAACACGGGCTACACAACTGCTATCTCAGTTTAAAACTAATGTTGAAGGTAAACTATTTACTTTAAACCTGGGAGCTTGATAGCTTTATTGGCTTCTGATCTACTGCTATTGCCAATGGTCGTTAGGAGAAGGATAATCCTGGCCCGCCGGTCAATGTCGGGTTAGCTGTCATACACCAGTAACAATCAGTAACAAGTATCTAGATATATAAGTTAGCAGTGACCTTTGCGCCACTGATTTTACTAATGATGATGCTTTATGTTATGCATATCTTCGCAACTGACTGGCACGAAACAAATGCATGACGGCTGGTTGATAGTCAAATTTATAAATTTGGATGAATGAAGAAATCACAGTAAATCACAGAAATCACTCTTGATTATCCTGTGTTTTTTTTTTTAAATCGTAGTACGATACGTTCCAAGCTACGTTTTATGAAAAATAGCGTAATCGGTAACGTAGCAAAATATAACGCAACACAATTCGGTAGCGTAGCTTTGGCCCAAAAACTATACGTAGCGTAGCGTAATTCTGTAGCGTAGCGTAGGGTAGGCCATCACTGCTCACGGTAGCCACATTTTGATGGAAATGACCTCTTCTGCACGCAGGGGCGGATCTAGCCGTTTTTTTGGGGGGGGGGGGGGGCAAATCTAGTGGCGTATTTCCAACAAGTTGTTGTGCAGGAGGTAGGCAGGGGCGTCGCCGATTTTTTTTTAGTGGGGGGTCGGGCGGTGTGGCTCCCGTGGGCAGTGATGGCCTAAAATGGGGAAAAATGTACCCCATTTTTAGGCGTGTATTTAAGCCTTTGCAGCATTTTAATGTGGTTTTCATGTTATAGTAGGTACTTCTTATATAGCGCCGCGAAGCGGCGCGAAATTTTACGGGTTTGCCTAATAAAACCCAGAAATATGGGCTTTGTAGAGGATAAGAAGCTAACAATGCTATTAATTCAATTCACCGTTACAAAGAACCGAAGACCATGACGATGGCTTCGTTATGACAATGGCCACCGATGTGACGCCGCGAAGCGGCGTGAAAATGTTAACCCGCGCACTACAGGGGGGGGGGGGGGGGGGGGGGGGGGGGGGGGGTGATTTCCGCCCCCCCTTAGGTTTTTCAAAGATAGCGGAAAAACGGCGGCGCTGCGCGCCGCCGGGTTTTGGCCCACCTGTTAGGACATCAATTGCGCACAGTTTGAAAACAAAATAACCTCGGGTCACCTCAGGTTAGGTCACCAGACCAGGTCAAGTGACCCCACCTCCAAAAATGTTTGCAGTTGTGCCAAAGCCAGAGTTTTTCACCGACCAGTTTGAAACTTACAGGATGTCATGAGGGCATAAGTACTTACAATTCGTTGATCTCGGAATTTTGATATCCGAGATATCCGAGATTTAGGGCGGGGGCGGGGGCGGGGCGGGGCGGGGCGGGGGCGAACGGGGGCGGGGGCGGGGACGGGGACGGGTACGGGGACGGGGACGGGGACGGGGACGGGGACGGGGACAGGGACAGGGACAGGGACGGGGACGGGGACGGGGACGGGGACGGAGACGGGGACGGGGACGGGGACGGGGACGGGGACGGGGACGGGGACGGGGACGGGGACGGGGACGGGGACGGGGACGGGGACGGGGACGGGGACGGGGACGGGGACCAGAGACAGAGACGGAGAGAGACCGAGAGAGACCGAGAGAGACTGACTGCCGGACTGCTGGACAGCCGGACAGCCGGACAGCCGGACAGCCGGACAGAGACCGCATTGCTACCTAAGCATGTAAGCCGCCTCTGCATCTGTATAACATGGCTAGTACAGCCCCACACAAGGTTGGCGTGGTGGCCGCAATCGGCGCTTCTGACGTATGAGCTTAAGATCGATTTTAGAACGCGTTGTTCATATTTTTGGAGCTTGAATCCTCATAACTGGGACTCCATCTTCCCCGCTCGGACCTCGGCCAATGCGCTCACCTGCGTAGACGCCCCGGAGCAGCGGCTGCGATATCAGCGCAAGTCAGCTGCATTGATGTAGCGATGGTGGGACGCAGAGGACGCAACCTATAATAATCATCTTTTCACCCAATTAACAACAAACACACCATTACTGTCTTCCGTCGCTAATATGAGATTACATAATTTTGTAATTAGGCATACAAGAGAAAGTATTTTGAAAATGCCTACGCCCATCGAATTCTGATTGTTCCAAAAAAGTTAAGAACAATTGCAAAAGTCACTTAACAAAGCCTGATGTATTTTGTAAACGTCGTGCGTTTCTATCTGCGACAACGGAAAAAGTGGTTTAATCACCACGGGAGTATATCCATTTATATTTCCTCCCGTCACGCACCATTTTCGTCAAGTACAAGCCTGCCGTGGGACGGCTGACCTCGATAAATCATCTATGTATATATAATATTCGTAAAGTTAGGAGACCTCTTGGCTGGTCCTAAAGGTACGACAATAACCGCCATTTTGTTCGCGATCTGCAGGGCGGATTCAGCTTGTTTACCCCAATCTCTATCGTAGCCTCCCCTCCCCTCTCTGCTATGAGAATAGTACATCAGCAACCGAAACCCTCATAACTCGGTGTTTTGCAATCTGTTTTGCAAATCCCCGTGTCTACACTGATCGGACGGAATCGTTTTCTTCACCTCAGTATTCACAAACAATGTTAACATGATACCTGCTGAAACAGGCAGTTTTGAAAACATTTTAATACATTTTTACTCCAAAAATCGGTCTTAGCGTTCGCACCATAACATACGACATCAGCAACTCAAAGTGACAAGTTATCCTACCTTGATATGAACCAGACCCAGATATGAATCAGATAGGACAAAAAACCGCAGTTATAAGAGATGAGCAACAGGGTTAATATTCAATATTCACTTGCCTTTGAAGCTGTCGTAATTATAATTATTAAGCTGTCGTAATTATCCCTTCCTCACAGATCGAATACGCTTGTTCAGATGGCCAAGTATATTTATATGTTTGGAAATTACGCTGAACGCTTCCCAAACTTGACAGCATACCCGATGCTAAGAAAATCCGTGAAGTTAGCGACTTATTCAGCGACGGATTCAGCGAAGGATTCAGATTTGGCCCAAACCTCGGGCCAATGTCCATTATGGCACGCTGATCACGAATATGACCTTCATTTTTATGTGCAAGGTGATCTTCAAGGTCAAATTCGAGGTCAAAGGACAGGGTACCACTAACGTCCCGAATTTATTGCCGGATCCCTCCAAAAGTTATCCCAGATGATAGACAGGGTCCATATCTAACGTCCGTCACCGTGACCTGACCCGTGACCTTTGACCATGGAGGTCAAATTCGAGGCCAAAGGAGGGGGTACCGCATAGCGTCCCGAATTTATTGCCGGATCCTTTCCAAAGTGGTCCCAGATGATAAACAGCCTGGTTCGTATCTAAAGTCCATATGTAACGATCCCGTCATTTGACCTCGAATTTCACCTTGAAGACAGGCGCGTAACTACCACTGGGATCACTGGCGATCAGTCCCCAGTAACATTTTCGAATTGTAATATTACGCCTATAGGCGTTGCATGGAAAGAATCGACTTCAAAGTGCCTCCGTCCCCACCTACTTTCGGAAGGTGGTTACGCCTATGCTTGAAGATGACCTTGTACAGGAAAATGAAGGTCATATTCGTGACCAGCGTGTCAGAATTGGCATTGGGCCGAGGTTTGGGCTAAATCTTAATCCGTCGCTGAATATCTGCTCTGCCTTGTAAGTGACGTTCGAGATATCCCAAACGACTGTGGTCATATATCAAGTCACTGAAATCCTCGCAGCCCGCTCTGACCACACTCCTTGACCAAGGCCGCTCCTACACCAACCAGGTTGACTGCGCTAACCTGTTTAACAGGTCATTCAGTTCAAAATTCTCGGATCCTCACGTAGCTGACCTTCCAGAGGCCCAAATGCTTCACACTTCCAGCCTCAGCACGTTCACTTTGCCACCAGGCAAAGTTGAAAACTTGCTGCTGTGTATTGGGCAGCACAAGGCGTGCGGCCCAGATGGACTGAGTGCCCGGATACTCGAGGAATGTGCGCACGAGTTGGCTGTTCCCATCAATATCCTTTGCAAACTCTCTTTAACCGCAGGGAGTTTTTCCCAGCGCCTGAAAAGAGGCCAACATTATTCCGATCCACAAAAAGGGGACACAACATGCGCAGATAACTACAGAGGGATCTCACTACTTCCTCTGTGTTAAACAATATTAGAGAAAGTCGTTTTCGACTGCCTCCTGTCCCCCTGCCTGCCAGCTCTTCCGCAAGGGCAGCATGGTTTCCCACCCAGACGGTTTTGCATGTCCAACCTCAGCAGCTTTCTCACACATGGCTGGGACTCGATTCAGCAGGGCGCGCAGACTGATGCTGTCTATACGGATTATTCCTCGGCCTTTACTAGTGTAAATCATGCTCTCTTACTTCATAAGCTTAAAACGTCATTTAATGTCGCGGGTCGCGCGTACTCTTGGATTGAGTCCTACCTCAGTGGCCGCAGACAGCGAGTGGTGCTGAATGGCAAGCTGTCCGATTGGGCGCCTGTCGCCTCAGGGGTGCCTGAGGGCAGTATATGTGGACCGCTGCTTTTTATTTGTTTTACCTCGGACATCGACTGCATTGTACGTACTAACTGTATCATGTACGCTGACGATATTAAGCTGTATCACCGCGTGAATTGTACCGCCGACGCTGACGCTCTTCAGGCTGACCTAAACCGCCTTTCTGCATGGTCTCGTGTCTGGCGTCTGAAGCTTAACCCGTCAAAGTTTAACGTCATCTCATTTACTTTACGCAAATCACCTATCATGTATGACTATTCACTGAATGGCACCGTCTTGGAGCGCCGCTGTGAAACGCGCGACTTAGGTGTCGTTCTCGACGCAAAACTTACCTTTGCATCTCACGTGGACTCTGCTGTGTCCAAGGCGAACCGGATGATGGGTCTGCTTATCCGCAGCATGCAGCTGCCGCGATTCCGGCGAAACTCGCGTTTGGACCATCGGGCCCTGATTTGCGCGTACAACGCACATGTACGGTCTCTGCTCGAGTACGGCAGTGCAATATGGGCAGGTGCAACTGTCACCCATCTAAAGCGTCTCGAGCGTGTCCGGCACAAGTTTTTGAGGTGGCTAGCCTCCAGGTCGGACCGACCCTGTACTGACCTAGGCTATGAGGCGCTTTTAGCTCATTTTAACATGTGCTCTTTGAAAGCGAGACTTGTCCAACATGACATTATGTTTTTACACAATGTATATCAAGGCCGCATTGAGTTTCCTCATCTCGTGTCGACATTCCGCCTGTCCGTGCCGCCGCGGCCAACTCGCAACTCCTCCCTTTGAGCCATACCTTTTGCCAGAGTAAATAGCGTCCTTCGTAGCTTTTTCTGTCGTGTCCCAACACATACCAACTCCTTTTTTAGATCCTGTACGTCCGTTGATTTCTTCACTTCAACACGCTATTCCTTCTTGACCAGCGTTCGAAAGTTCGCGAGTCGTGGCGGCAAGTATATGTGATCCGCTGCGTGTGAATGCAAACTGCAAACATGTGCAATGCTATGTATTTATTTGTGTACTTTGCCTGCACGTATGATGTTATTTTGACAAACACTGTGTTTTTTTTTACTATGCGACGGCACCTATTAGTGGGAATGATGTCTGTTGGTGTTTCTTTATCAATACACAATAAACAATAAGTCGCTAATTTCACTGACATTCTCAGCATCTGGTATGTTATGTTCATCAAGACAGCCCAGGTTCAGCCCAGGTTCAGCCCAGGTTCAGCCCAGCTTCGGGACCAGTGTTCGTCACGGGCCCACCAACCCCCAGCCCGGCCCGGCCCAGACCCATGAACACAATGCCCAGGCCCGGACTAGGCCCGGTCAAATTCATAATATTGAGGCCCAGGCCCAGTCTGGCCTGTTCAGATTAAGCATATAATTATTTTCACAATGATAGCTTGCAATCATTATCCTAGCATATTTACTTGTATACTATAAATGTGAAACAATGAACCAACTATGCTTACCAAAAAAGCAATAAGCCACAGGCACAGCAACAGTGTGTTGCTGTGTAAGTGAACTGCTGGTTTAAATATTTTTGAGCTCTGACCTGAGCTTGTGCGACGCGCGCATTACTTCAAAATTGTCAGGCCCAGGCCCATCCAGAGCCCAGTGATTTCCTTAAAGTTGAGGCCCAGCCCAGGCCCAGCTCAGGCCCAGCATATGACCCATAGGGCTAGCCCAGCCCATGGCGAACTCTGTTCGGGACACCTCCGATCGAGCTGAAATTTGCACAGAATAACCGCTAGGGCCCAGTAGTCCACACCTACAGTACAGTAGCACCTAGCACCAGTAGTACCTACAGTAGCATTCGGAGTCACTCCCAGCGGTTTGAACTCCAGAGCTCAAGCAAGGTCACGAGGTCAAATATTGCACAGCACATTGTGCCCCACCTAGAAGAGTTATGGGATGAACCCAACGCTAAAATACTCCCACGTACTTGGTCTTACTTTCCCCACATCGACCCGACCTCTCAAGGTCACCATTTGACTTAAGGTCATTTCGGGGTCAGCCGCCGGTACCATTGCACAGCGCATAACTGGTGTACATAAATAATTTTGAAACTAAAAAGCATGTCAAACTGTGACCCTGGGGATGCACTAACTTTCGCCGAAAACACATACTCTATAGCTATTACGGTTTGACCGTGACAATTAAAAAGTATAAAAAACGTTACTCCGAAAGTGCGGTCCGGTTTCAGTCCAGGTTCGATTTTGCACAGCACATTGTGGCCCACCCAGAAGAGCTACGGGGCTAAAGAAGAGCTACGACCCATCCAACGCTAAAATACTCCCACACACTGCGTGGAGCAAATACTGTGCGTGATGCTGAATGCTGCTAGGCGGAGACTACTAGACCCCTTACGGATATTCTGTGCACATTTCAGCTCGATCAGAGGTGACCCGTACCTGGGCCGAACCTGGGCTGCACCTCTGGGAGTGACGTTTTTGTTTACTTTTTAATTGTCAAGGTCCAACCGTGATAGCTATCGAGTAAGTGTTTGCGGAGAAAGTTAGTGCATCATCTGGGTCACAGTTTGACATGCTTTTAATTTGTAAAATTATTTGTGTACACCAGTTATGCGCTGTGCAATGGTACCGGCGGCTGACCCCGAAATGACCTTAGGTCAAATGGTGACCTTGAGAGGTCGGGTCGATCTGGGAAAAGTAAGACCAAGTGTGTGCGAGTATTTTAGCGTTATATTCATTTCCGTAGCTCTTGGGGGTGGGCCACAATGTGCTGTGCAAAATCGAACCTGGGCTGAACCTGGACCGCACTCTCGGAGTAATGTTTTTTTGGTACTTTTTTAATTGTCAAGGTCAAACCGTAATAGCTATAGGGTAGGTGTTTCGGCGAAAGTTAGTGCATCACCTGGGTCACAGTTTTACATGCTTTTTAGTTTGTAAATTTATTTATGTACACCAGTTATGCGCTGGGCAATGGTACCGGCGGCTGACCCCGAAATGACCTTAAGTCAAATGGTGACCTTGAGAGGTGGGTTCGATGTGGGAAAAGTAAGATCAAGTGTGTGCGAGTATTTTAGCGTTGGTTTCATCCCCGTAGCTCTTCTGGGTAAGCCACAATGTGCTGTGCAAAATTTGACCTCGTGACCTTGAACGACCTCTGGAGGTCAAACCGCTAGGAGTGACACCGAAAAATACCAGACGTCGACCACTGGACCTCTGGCGGATATTCTGTGCAAATTTCAGCTCAATCGGAGGTGATCTGTACCTGGGCCGAACCTGGGCTGCGCCTCTGGGAGTGACGTTTTTTGCACCTTTTTAATTATCAAGGTCAAACCGTAGTAGCTATCGAGTAGGTATTTTCGGGGAAAGTTGGTGAATCACCTGGGTCACAGTTTGACATGCTTTTTAGTTTGTAAAACTATTTCTGTACACCAGTTATGTGCTGTGCAATGGTACCGGCGGCTGACCTTGAAAAGACCTTAGGTCAAATGGTGACCTTGAGAGGTCGGGTCGATGTAGAAAAAGTAAGACCAAATGTGTGCGAGTATTTTAGCGTTGGATTTATCCCCGTAGCTCTTCTGGGTAGACCACAATGTGCTGTGCAAAATTTGACCTCATGACCTTGCTTGACCTCTGGAAGTCAAACCGCTGGGAGTGACACCGAATGCTGCTAGGCGTAGACTACTGGACCCCTGGTGGATATTCTATGCCAATTTCAGCTCGATCGGGCTGTCGATCGAATGGGCTGTCTTGATGGACATCGGTGTGTTGTCAAGTTTGGGGAGCGTTTGGAGTGGTGTTTCCGAAAATATAAGTATATTTGGTGATCTGAACAAACGTATCCGATCTGTGAGGAAGGGATAATTACGACAGCTTCAAAGGCAAGTGCATATTTAACAGTTCTGGTTTCCGCGCCAGGCGATTTGAAGATCTCCGGAACGGAGGATCGTAGGCGTGAAGTTCACAGCGATAGTATAAATGCTTGGTTGAGACACGGATTATTGGTTGAGATATGACCGTTTCCACTACGGCCATGAGGTATTTTGCAGGGCTAAATATCTCACTAAATACCCTACGGCGTAAACCAGTTGTCCGATGTATATACGCGTCTCTGGGTGCTTGGCTAATCTGGCAGCAACTGAACGACAAATGAATGTCCAAGCTCGCATACGTTATGCTGAGCGTGCATAGTGCTTAATTGGAACAACATGCACTCAGCATCACATGCCAGCCTTTGATGGCTTTGACTTTTAAACCACTTCAAGGCAAGTGTTCTTCAACCAAGGCAAACGATGATAAATCAAGTCAAATGACAATATCAAACGTTAATAACATTCAATTGTGTTGCTTTGCTGGCAGATGGGCTCTCAGACGGTGCCTTGTATTCTGCATGGAACAGCAATAAAACATTGTTTTTACTCTGTGGCTTGGTACCAACCAATTTCTGGCATATGGAGAACGACATGACTTTCATTATCGGGTCTTCAGACCGGGTCGTACACGCTGTCCGGACGCCTGTTATCTGCATCAGAGGTCACTCGGCCCTGCACCACCGATGTCGGAGGCGCTCGTGGTCACCGTTATCTGCATCAGAGGTCACTCGGCCCTGCACCACCAAGGTCAGAGGCTCCCGTGGTCACCTTTATCTGCATCAGAGGTCACTCGGCCCTGCACCACCGAGGTCAGAGGCTCCCGTGGTCACCGTTATCTGCATCAGAGGTCACTCGGCCCTGCACCAACAAGGTCAGAGGCTCCCGTGGTCACCGTTATCTGCATCAGAGGTCACTCGGCCCTGCACCACCAAGGTCAGAGGCTCCCGTGGTCACCGTTATCGGCATCAGAGGTCACTCGGCCCTGCACCACCGAGGTCAGAGCTGTTGTTCCCGTGGTCACCGTTATCTGCATCAGAGGTCACTCGGCCCTGCACCACCAAGGTCAGAGGCTCCCGTGGTCACCGTTATCGGCATCAGAGGTCACTCGGCCCTGCACCACCGAGGTCAGAGCTGCTGCTCCCGTGGTCACCGTTATCTGCATCAGAGGTCACTCGGCCCTGCACCACCAAGGTCAGAGCTGCTGTTCCCGTGGTCACCGTTATCTGCATCAGAGGTCACTCGGCCCTGCACCACCAAGGTCAGAGGCTCCCGTGGTCACCGTTATCTGCATCAGAGGTCACTCGGCCCTGCACCACCAAGGTCAGAGCTGCTGTTCCCGTGGTCACCGTTATCTGCATCAGAGGTCACTCGGCCCTGCACCACCAAGGTCAGAGGCTCCCGTGGTCACCGTTATCTGCATCAGAGGTCACTCGGCCCTGCACCACCAAGGTCAGAGCTGCTGTTCCCGTGGTCACCGTTATCTGCATCAGAGGTCACTCGGCCCTGCACCACCAAGGTCAGAGGCTCCCGTGGTCACCGTTATCGGCATCAGAGGTCACTCGGCCCTGCACCACCGAGGTCAGAGCTGCTGCTTCCGTGGTCACCGTTATCTGCATCAGAGGTCACTCGGCCCTGCACCACCAAGGTCAGAGGCTCCCGTGGTCACCGTTATCTGCATCATAGGTCACTCGGCCCTGCACCACCAAGGTCAGAGGCTCCCGTGGTCACCGTTATCTGCATCAGAGGTCACTCGGCCCTGCACCACCAAGGTCAGAGGCTCCCGTGGTCACCGTTATCTGCATCAGAGGTCACTCGGCCCTGCACCACCAAGGTCAGAGGCTCCCGTGGTCACCGTTATCGGCATCAGAGGTCACTCGGCCCTGCACCACCAAGGTCAGAGCTGCTGTTCCCGTGGTCACCGTTATCTGCATCAGAGGTCACTTGGCCCTGCACCACCAAGGTCAGAGGCTCCCGTGGTCACCGTTATCGGCATCAGAGGTCACTCGGCCCTGCACCACCGAGGTCAGAGCTGCTGCTCCCGTGGTCACCGTTATCTGCATCAGAGGTCACTCGGCCCTGCACCACCAAGGTCAGAGCTGCTGTTCCCGTGGTCACCGTTATCTGCATCAGAGGTCACTCGGCCCTGCACCACCGAGGTCAGAGCTGCTGCTCCCGTGGTCACCGTTATCGGCATCAGAGGTCACTCGACCCTGCACCACCAAGGTCAGAGCTGCTGCTCCCGTGGTCACCGTTATCTGCATCAGAGGTCACTCGGCCCTGCACCACCAAGGTCAGAGCTGCTGTTCCCGTGGTCACCGTTATCTGCATCAGAGGTCACTCGGCCCTGCACCACCGAGGTCAGAGCTGCTGCTCCCGTGGTCACCGTTATCGGCATCAGAGGTCACTCGACCCTGCACCACCAAGGTCAGAGCTGCTGCTCCCGTGGTCACCGTTATCTGCATCAGAGGTCACTCGGCCCTGCACCACCAAGGTCAGAGCTGCTGTTCCCGTGGTCACCGTTATCTGCATCAGAGGTCACTCGGCCCTGCACCACCGAGGTCAGAGCTGCTGCTCCCGTGGTCACCGTTATCTGCATCAGAGGTCACTCGGCCCTGCACCACCAAGGTCAGAGGCTCCCGTGGTCACCGTTATCTGCATCAGAGGTCACTCGGCCCTGCACCACCAAGGTCAGAGTTGCTGCTCCCGTGGTCACCGTTATCTACATCAGAGGTCACTCGGCCCTGCACCACCAAGGTCAGAGCTGCTGCTCCCGCGGTCATGACCGCGGCAATTCGTGTCTGTCTAACGGTGCACCGTTAGACAGACGTGAAATGCCGCACACAGCTGCCAGCGCTGACACGCTCATTTCTGATCATGTTTCCCATGGTCTTCAGCTACATCGGTGGTAGCCTCGAATGCGATTACACATAGACATTACGTCTGTGTAATTCAAGGACAGTTGCACACAATATGCAGCGGCGTCGCACGACCCGGCGCCACACGCAGCTGACTGCAGGCCGATCTGTCAGCTGACTACAGGCCGAGCTGTCAACTGACTGCAGGCTGAGCTGTCAGCTGACTGCAGGCCGATCTGTCAGCTGACTGCAGGCCGGGCTGTCAGCCGAGCAGGCCGAGCTGTCAGCCAAGCAGGCCGAGCTGTCAGCTGGCTGCAGGCCGATCTGTCAGCTGACTGCAGGCTGAGCTGTCAGCTGGCTGCAGGCCGATCTGCCAGCTGACTGCAGGCCGATCTGTCAGCTGACTGCAGGCCGATATGTCAGCTGACTGCAGGCCGATCTGTCAGCTGACTGCAGGCCGAGCTGTCAGCTGACTGCAGGCCTGGGCACTCCTGGTCACCTATTAATGGGTGACGGTTATAAAAAAAACGAAGAAAAAAACGATCTGTCAGCTGACTGCAGGCCGAGCTGTCAGCCGTCGGGTTAGTGGCGAGGATAGGCGCAAAGCCTCGCCATTATAACGTACGCTGTTGATGTTCAGAATCTACTTATAATTTATTCAAGCTTTGGCCAGGCATTCCATTTGAAATCAGTCGGGCAGACCACCCTTTCATAGGTAAAGTCTTGTCAATATATTATATAAGTCATCTTAACTATTGCAAATAGTTATTCCGCAACAGCCAAGCAAATGGCCTTAGAATCGTTTCTGTTTGGCATTGTTCGTACTTCGTAGTGCGACATTACGAGTGTGTACCGGCCCAACCAGCGAGTCTGTCAGTACATCTGTCTGCCCCATGCCGGGCCGATCCACGAGTGGCAGGGGAGAGGCGCAGCCTACCGAGCCAGGTAGGCCCACTGGCGGCCGCAGACGGCTGATAAGGGGGGGGGGGGGCAACATGACCGATGGCAGCGTTACGGCTGGGGGAGAGGGGGGGGACTTGCGGGAGGCATTACGACTAGGGCCGTAACGCAGAGAAGACGTAAATACTGAACGATATTTTATATCAAACTGCTTCCATTTCACATCACAGCTGGGGCTTTCCATGACAGATCGACCAAGCCATGACACCCTACATGTCAGATTTCGATAAAACTAAGTGTCGGTGGTAATCTGGGCCGTAGATTCCCGCCGTGAAATTTTCAGCCTCGTCCGTCGAATGGTTTTCGAGTTTCAGCCTCGGGCATCTTTGTAATGTTATGCAAAACTCTACTTTTCATAGGGCAATATCTCCCATCTAAATCATGCGAGTCATATAAACCTATATACCAGTAAGGCGCCGTAGTCGGCGATGAACGAGCGAGCGCAAAGGAAATGTATGGTGAATTTCAACTCGATAGGGCAAGTAGTTTCTGAGATACAAAAAAGGTGCGCACGTGCGCACGTCTAGAGGCAACTCACCCCTGACTTGTGGGAAATTAGCGGCTGGAGGTCTCTAACCATACACTAAATTTGTACACAATCGGCTCAGCCGTTCCTGAGATATATAATAAGGGTGTGCACGTGCGCACGTGCAGAGGCACCCCACCCATGATTTGTGGGAAGGCAGCGGCGGAGGGTCCCTAACCGCACACCAAATTTGAACACAATCGGCCCAGCCGTAGCGGAGTTTTTTGTTTGTTGTTGTTGCGAAAAATCACTTTTCAACACCCCTCACGCGGCACGAGCCACGTGCAGTGGTAGTGACCGACATGAGTCGGCACCGGTCTCAAACAGGTTTGGTTGGATGGAGCTACTCAGCAAAGAAACCCGCTTGTCAATCGGACGTGCGGTTGCAGAGATATTAGCTTCTCAAAAGCGTCGCCACGGGCCGGGTCGGGCCGGGTCGGGCCGGGCCGCTCATATTAAGATTTTTCCCATATACCACGGAAGGATGAGCGAGCGTTTCGCGCTCGCTCGTAATAACAATGAGTAGGCAGGCTAATTTTAGCTCAGACAGTGAATTCCTTACCAAGTATGTACTTGTGAGTGTTCCCGTTATAAGCGTTGATCGCTTATCAACTTTAACTTGAAATATATTTCGGTAGGAATGTTTATATGCAAAATGTGATCAATTTACAATATATTTTGGTCTCGTCTGTCGATTTCAAGTAATACCTACATTTTTTCTCTCGAAAAGAGTCATTATTTCCCTTTGAGCCAGGTGGAGCTCTGCACAATTGAATAACTTGCCACTGTGCTAGTCAAATTGCTCCTCCAGTGGACAAAAATAACCGTAGGCAACACTGGATTGACATCTAAACAAACTAGAGGAGAGAGGATTCATTTATTTACTCACACATAACACCAGCGGCAGGAGACAGGTCTACTGGAGGTGAAATATTGAAGTGAGAACACATTAACTAAACCATTATTGGTTTGTGATTGTCGTCGGGTTTGTGTGATTGTGTGTGAGTAAATAAATGAAGAGATACGTTGCCCCCCCCGCCTTTTTGAAGGTCAAAGGGGGCCATGACCCCCCCCCCCCCCTGCTGCCGCCAGTAGGTGGGAGCCAGACTGGTTAGCTCATTTGACTAGAGTTGTGCTGGTAACGCAAAGGTAATGGGTTCAATCCCCATGCTGGTCGGAACTTTTCAGAGCACTATAAGCGTGGCACGGGCAGTACTTTAGATCCTGGGGTGTGACAGAGAGACAGACAGACAGAGACTCTTCAAATAATAGTAAGTTAGATGATACTGCTCTTGAATATCTGAATAGTTGAATTACTAGATGTTTTCAGGTATCTACGTGTCAAAGCCTACCACCCGGTTCGCATTTGGACTATCTCAACACAAATATTTTGGGCTCGAGTTTATCGGTTTTAGTCAGGCAGGACACGTGCTGCTGCACTGAAGGCCGCCGCCTATGACCTCTCGCAGCGACCAAAAACAAAACACCTCTCCGCCGCTATTTAGCCGCATGAATGAAATCCTCTTCAGGGTCAGATATAGCTGAGATGTTGAGGCGCTGTCATCGCCTAGCGCTAAGTCTCTTCCGTGAAGTGTTTTTGCTGTCAATACCGAGCCCTCGGCATCTATTTTTGCAAGCTGTTGACATTGCACGCTTGTGTCCAAACATCTGTTTGGTCCGCGGCCGCCAAAGCAGGCCAGAGTAGGACAAACAAATATCGGAAAACATAGGGGATTCGGTGTGGCTCTGGATACATTAGCGGATCCAGGGTGGGGCCAAAGCGGCTTTGCCCGCCCCCCCCCCCAACACCACCTGAAATCGGCGCAAAATTGGCAAATTTCCTGATATGGAAGAAAATCTAAGCAACTTTTACTCAGGAAAATGTGTTTTAAATCAGCTATCATTGCATAAGCAAGCGAAATCAGATCAGTTTTCAGAATTGTGTGAGACTTTTTGGAATTTACCCTCCCCCAAACAATCAGTGCACCCCCCAACCATCGTTCTGGATCCGCCAATGTCTGGATAGGCTCTGTAGGGCGTGGAATATTGCAATGGTGTTGCAGACGAAAGAATTTCAGAAAGACACTCGACTCAGAAAGAGTAGACGCTGAAAACTATAACTTAACCCGCGCCCCGCTGGAGTAGAGGGGGGGGGGGGCGGAATCTGCCCCTCCCAGGTTTTCTTAATAACTTGAAAACCATACTAGATATCGACATCAAACTACGTATACCTTATTCGATATTAATCTACAACTTTTCACAAAATTTCAATGAAATTCGTCAAGTACTTTGGGAGATAATTACGTTTTAGTGACGTCATGTCACGCAATTTTTGGTGAAAAAAGACAAATGTTTGCAAATTCGGATCTATAGAGCAACGGCCCGACCTAGTAACGGAAGTAACGGTTAACGGAGTAACGGAAGTGTTGAACTAAGCTTACGAAGCATACACCTCTGAAACATTCCGTTATATCTGCTCCTTCGTTACACAGTTGACAGTCAGGAGTTGCACAACAACATGGCAGTGGTCTGTCGTTGCTGACCGCACGAGATGCCGCCGCATTTCAATCTCAGAACCTAGCTAACGGAGTTTGCATTTTATTCCACATAAATATGAGCACACTTTTGCTGGAATTAGTATTACACAATCACGCGAGGCCTGCAACTGAGGAGAACACGTCATTAATTTATCCCACATTCCACACGCTTTTTATCTGGGATTGCCTGCATCCTTCGCACATGACAAAGAAGGCTTACATGGACAAGAGTCGGTATTGTAACTCAAATTCACCAACCTCCAACCAACGCCACCGTTCCCTCCATGTGTCATGCGACAGTGTTATCGACCCCCCCCCCCACCGTTCCCTCCAGGTGTCAGGTGACACTGTCGCATGACACTGACACTGTCAGGTGACACTGTCGCTCCAGGAGTCAGGTGACACTACCGCTCCAACCAACGCCACCGTTCCCTCAGGTGTCATGTGGCCGTGTCACCGAACCCCGACCATCGTCACCGTTCATGGGCATCGCCACCGGTGGGGGGGGGGGGGGGGGGGGGGGGGGGGGGCAGCGTGGGCAGATTTCCCTCTGGGAAAGGATAGGGGGAGGGGGGCAAAACTATGTTGTTGCCCCTCCCCCTGGAATTAACCCTCGCCCTACGGGGGGGGGGGGGCCTGGCAGCCCCCCCCTGAGGTTTTCTTGAATAACTTTTTACACATGCGGTGCATCTTGCTGAAATTTTCGGTAGCTGAGTTTACAACAATTATACGTATGCTGTACGCATTTAATTGAAATTGGTTAAAAATTGTGGGAGATAATCATGTTTTGATGACGTCATGTTGGTGGAAAACGATTTTTTTTTTAAATCGTAGAAAACAGAGTTTGAAAGCAAATTGCAAACGCATTTCCCCCAAATATAAAAAATGGCATTCTCTTTAAAATGGCAATCTCGGATTTTCAAAGTTTGGGTTTTTGATCCCTACATTTTTTTTTTAATCCCACAAAATCAAAATTTTCAAAGATGTTAGAAAAACCGGAATATATGTGAGAGGATTGAGTATGGAATTTGTTTTGACTTTTTTGGACAAGATACGAACAAATAATTACCTTTTCTGTATTTCGGAGCCAACACTGGTATTTCGAAGCCAACACTTTTCGGAGCCAACACACGGAGCCAGCACTAACATGCCTTTTTATTTACATTTATCAATTTCTAATTTTGAGGTTTTCTGAAGAGCCAAATCGCTTTTCTGGACGTGGTAAATCCGAGGTCATTCACTTGACCTGGAAGGTCATCCGTTGATCTGCAACCCAAAAATCGCACACTGTTAGATTCCGCTCATGACAGGCAACATTCTGGTTCTTACCGCATTGCTCTAAATTGCTTGGTTTGTAAGTTAGCAGGGGGGGGGGGGCTGTCAGCCCTCCCCCTCCCCCGGTAGGGCGAAGGTGAAAAAGCTCCCATAGGGCGAGGGTTAAGCCAACGGTAAGACATATTTACGGTCGAAAATGTCACGAAATCGGCGGCCTAAATATAAAGAGACTGAACAACCCCCAGTGTTCTGTACTTGGTGAAAATTAGTAATAAAGGTGAAATAATGCTAGAAAAAGGATACTTAAAATTGTACGTTGGATTTAGGAGCCTTTGCAAAGCTATGGAAGCAGGACCTAAGGCGTTGTAGTTAACAAATGTCATCATCATCATCATCATCATCATCATCATCATCATCATCATCATCATCATCATCATCATCATCATCATCATCATCATCATCATCATCATCATCATCATCATCATCATCATCATCATCATCATCATCATCATCATCATCATCATCATCATCATCATCATCATCATCATCATCATCATCATCATCATCATCATCATCATCATCATCATCATCATCATCATCATCATCATCATCATCATCATCATCATCATCATCATCATCATCATCATCATCATCATCATCATCATCATCATCATCATCATCATCATCATCATCATCATCATCATCATCATCATCATCATCATCATCATCATCATCATCATCATCATCATCATCATCATCATCATCATCATCATCATCATCATCATCATCATCATCATCATCATCATCATCATCATCATCATCATCATCATCATCATCATCATCATCATCATCATCATCATCATCATCATCATCATCATCATCATCATCATCATCATCATCATCATCATCATCATCATCATCATCATCATCATCATCATCATCATCATCATCATCATCATCATCATCATCATCATCATCATCATCATCATCATCATCATCATCATCATCATCATCATCATCATCATCATCATCATCATCATCATCATCATCATCATCATCATCATCATCATCATCATCATCATCATCATCATCATCATCATCATCATCATCATCATCATCATCATCATCATCATCATCATCATCATCATCATCATCATCATCATCATCATCATCATCATCATCATCATCATCATCATCATCATCATCATCATCATCATCATCATCATCATCATCATCATCATCATCATCATCATCATCATCATCATCATCATCATCATCATCATCATCATCATCATCATCATCATCATCATCATCATCATCATCATCATCATCATCATCATCATCATCATCATCATCATCATCATCATCATCATCATCATCATCATCATCATCATCATCATCATCATCATCATCATCATCATCATCATCATCATCATCATCATCATCATCATCATCATCATCATCATCATCATCATCATCATCATCATCATCATCATCATCATCATCATCATCATCATCATCATCATCATCATCATCATCATCATCATCATCATCATCATCATCATCATCATCATCATCATCATCATCATCATCATCATCATCATCATCATCATCATCATCATCATCATCATCATCATCATCATCATCATCATCATCATCATCATCATCATCATCATCATCATCATCATCATCATCATCATCATCATCATCATCATCATCATCATCATCATCATCATCATCATCATCATCATCATCATCATCATCATCATCATCATCATCATCATCATCATCATCATCATCATCATCATCATCATCATCATCATCATCATCATCATCATCATCATCATCATCATCATCATCATCATCATCATCATCATCATCATCATCATCATCATCATCATCATCATCATCATCATCATCATCATCATCATCATCATCATCATCATCATCATCATCATCATCATCATCATCATCATCATCATCATCATCATCATCATCATCATCATCATCATCATCATCATCATCATCATCATCATCATCATCATCATCATCATCATCATCATCATCATCATCATCATCATCATCATCATCATCATCATCATCATCATCATCATCATCATCATCATCATCATCATCATCATCATCATCATCATCATCATCATCATCATCATCATCATCATCATCATCATCATCATCATCATCATCATCATCATCATCATCATCATCATCATCATCATCATCATCATCATCATCATCATCATCATCATCATCATCATCATCATCATCATCATCATCATCATCATCATCATCATCATCATCATCATCATCATCATCATCATCATCATCATCATCATCATCATCATCATCATCATCATCATCATCATCATCATCATCATCATCATCATCATCATCATCATCATCATCATCATCATCATCATCATCATCATCATCATCATCATCATCATCATCATCATCATCATCATCATCATCATCATCATCATCATCATCATCATCATCATCATCATCATCATCATCATCATCATCATCATCATCATCATCATCATCATCATCATCATCATCATCATCATCATCATCATCATCATCATCATCATCATCATCATCATCATCATCATCATCATCATCATCATCATCATCATCATCATCATCATCATCATCATCATCATCATCATCATCATCATCATCATCATCATCATCATCGCGCTGTGGTATCACAGCGCGTGGCACACGCAAACGTCGAAATGAACAAAAAAGGACTAAAAGGGCTAAAAGGATGTGTTACTACCACGTGTTCTCCCGTACCGTTTCATATTTCAAACCTGTTTTAGCTTTACCAGAGCGCGTCCGATCGGTCATCGCCCAAAAAGGCTTTTTTACTGGCATAGGATGTAAGATGGATGTTAAAAAGCGAATAGTGCTCGCAAGTGACGACAAGTCCCTGGTGAAGGAAAGAAAAAGATGCATGCGATCCGAGTTCAAAGAAAGAATGAGCCTTTATGTAGATGTGCCACGGTCAGGAGGCGCCGGATCGAGCTACGACGGCAGCACGGTTAGAAGGACATTCTCTAACGAGGCGCCGTTCGCTGAAATAACCGAAGTATCGGCACAGCTCATACATAGATTCAGAGTGATACTTCAAGTGTTGTCAGGATTTGAAGCGGATGAGGAAAAGTTTTCTCAATTCTGTTGTGAAACTACTGATGTGCATGTATCCCTGTACCGGGTACCCTTGGTACCTCATGCCACCCTCGGTTCACACAATTTTGGCACACTGTCACGCCGTGCTGGAAAACATGATTCTTCCCATAGGGATGATGAGTGAGGAAGCACAGGAATCACTGAACAAGTATGTAAGGGCATATCGACTGCACCACACCCGGAAAGATAGCCGTGAACTTACCATGTCTGATCAGTTTCGTTATCTTTTGGTCACGAGCGACCCAAAGATTAGCCTAATTACGAAATAACAGTACAAATGAGTTGAGTCGCAATAGTTCGGAAACTAGTCAAAAAAGTGCCACTATATTTCGGCACAAACCTTCATCAGGCTGACATCAGTCACCTCATGAAGGTTTGTGCCGAAATATAGTGACACTTTTTCGACTATTTTCCGAACTATTGAAACTCAAGTCATTTGCATCGTTATTTCGTAATTATGCCAAGTCTCAAACAAGGGTTAAACTTAATTCATGTGTCACAAGCTGTACCGTTAATACAGGCAAGTTCGTAATCAATTGTTTGGTATGCACGTGAGCAGAGAGGATATCGATACTGAAGTTGCAGCAAAACAATGAGCAATATTGTATTGCATATTATAAGTTAACAGCACAGGAAATGACTCACTAAACTTAGCACTTTATGATTCCTATTATATTGTGTCAGGTAAGACCAGACTATCAGATCAGCGAGTCCGGTCACATGGATGAATATGGGGTCTTCTGCGTCATTAATGACAATATTTGTTCGATGTTTGATTCCATATTGCGTGTATGATCATTAACCCGCGCTTGACCGGGGTCTCAGCAGAACACCATTGACCGGGGGCAAATATTTCTCCCTCGTTATCTCCGGAACCAATGATCACAGCGAGACGCGCAATACGGCATTCGAAAGCTCTTAATGAGACGCATCTAAAGCATACTCGAAATTTTCAAATTGAGGTCATATATTAGGTCAAGGTCTGGTCAAAATTCAAAATGGAGGCATTTGAGTGTATGAAACATACTTTTCTTACAAAGCCTTTGATTGCGACCATGATCACCCAAAGTGCTACCATACACATCCCGCAAAGCTAAAATGAGATTGTTGCCAAAGTTCAAGGTCAAGGTCAGGTCACAAAAGGTCACTATGCGCAGAAGATTTTAGAAAGTCATGCAACACATGTTCTATGGCATATTTTACACGTAGAAATAGATAGTGATGTTCATTTTACCATCTGACCATATTTAAGTGAAGTCAATGTTAAGCTTAGGTCAAGTTCAGGTCATGTATGGTCAAAATTTGAAATTGATAAATTTAAATAAAAAAGGCATGTTTCTAGACCAGTTTTGTCTCAGAAATACGGTGCTGGCATGTATTTGTCTGTGTCTGATCAATAAAAGCCAAAACACGCAATTTCAAAATATGACGTCATGTGTTACTTGCAGATTCAGATTCATGTATTGCAGCTCCGTCCTCGCGGATGCGAGGCTTTTCAGTTGCCAATGTTACATATGGAATAGGAGAGCGGTACACGCGAAAACATACACGCGCGAACATAATCATTCAGGGCATATGATTCGAGCATTCTCGGTTGGATCCGAGCATATCAGCCAGATCGGCTTTGAAGCGTGACATCCGCATGGTGTCCTGCATAGCTGTGGGCAGATTGTTGTACAGTTTGGTACCTCCATAGACAAGCCTGCGTGTCCCTGTCTCACTTCTAACTCTTGGCAAACGCAGTTGCGAGGAGGTGTTCGTTGACGACGTACGGACGTGAGTTGTAATGTGAATGGTGTTGTGTTATTGTTTAACCCAACTGGGCTGTGATGCTGCGTCGAGATAGTCTGGGCAGTACGGGAGGCGAGCGTCGTCACCCAGCGTCGGCGAGCGTAACCGCGAACGGCGTGCCAGCCAGGGAAATGGAACAAGGTGCGGGAATGGGGAACGATAATGGGGTACAGGGCACTGGAAACAGGCACTGTAATTGGCACAGGAACGGACACGGAGACTAGCACGGGCACGGGCACGGGAACGGGAACGGCACAGGAATAGGCACGGAAACGGGCATCGGTACGGGAACGGGGTCCATAAACGGGTACGTTAACCCGCGAGTTACTGGGGTATATTTCATAACGCGACTTACTGGGGGGGGGGGGGGGGGGGTATTTTTTGCCCCCCCCCTCGGATCTCCGGAACTACTGGACCGAATGTAAAAATTCAAACGGCATTCGATAGCCCTGGAAAATGCATCGAGGGAACATAATATTGTTGACATCGAGGTCACCGATGACGTCACAAGTCAGGTCAAGTACAACATGTTTGACCGTGTCAAAAGGTCTCGATGGATGGAATTGTCGCGCAAAATTGCGATATTAAACGCATAAGCAGTCGATAAATTGGTATGATTCGTGTGTCTGACACTTATAAGTACCTTTCTAAGCTGTTTATGACCTTGGGTCAGGTCAAGGTTATCCGACGTCACGAGGTCAAACTGCAGCTTACGGTCATTAGGCGTTGTAACACATGTTTATGGGTTTGTTTTTCGTCTAGAACGCGAAAAATGACCTTAGAACATTGTTTGTTCCATATAACTAGAAGTAAAAAGCAAAAACAGAAATGTGTTTTTCATGCATAGTAATGCTGTGACAGGTGGTCGATTTTTGTCATTTAACCCTCGCCCTACTGATTTTTGTCATTCTACCCTGTCATTTAACCCTCGCCTTTTTCACCTTCGCCCTACGGGGGGGGGGCTGACAGGCCCCCCTGTTAACTTCCAAACCAAGCAACTTAGAGCAATGCAGTAAGAACCAACATGTTGCCTGTCATGAGAGGAATCTAACAGTTTGTTATTTTTAGGTTTCAGGTTAACGGGTGACCTTCCAGGTCAAGTGAATGATCTCGGATTTATCACGTCAAGAACAGCGATTTTGCTCTTCAGAAAACCTCAAAATTAGAAATTGATAAATGTAAACAAAAAGGCATGTTCCTAGACCAGTTTTGGCTCAGAAATACAGAAAAGGTAATTGTTTGTTCGTATCTTGTCAAAAAAAGTAAAAAAAAATGACGTCATCAGTTTCTTACAATTAGGAAGCCATCACTCCGTCAAAAATGAAGATATTGCTTTGACATTTGGTATGGGTATTGTCTCCCAGTTCTCTCACATATATTCCGGATTTGTGTACATCTTCGAAAATTTTATTTTGTGGGGATTTTTCCAAAAAAATAATTTTGTATTTATTTTTGGGGTCAAAAACCCAATATTTTGCAAATCCCAGATTGCCATTTGAAAGAGAATGCCATTTTGTATCTTTGGTTCTTTGCGTTTGCAAGTTGCTTAAAAACTCTGTTTTCTACGATTTTTCAAATATTTCGCATTTTTTACCAACATGACGTCATCAAAACATGATTATCTCCCAAACTACTTAACCAATTTCTAATGAATTTTTACAGCGTACGTATAAGTGTTGTAAACTCAGCTACCGAAAATTTCAACAAGATGCACCGCATGTGTAAACAGTTATTCAAGAAAACCTCAGGGGGGGGGGGGCCTGTCAGGCCCCCCTTCAAAAATGACTGACATGACCTTCGCCCTACGGGGGCGAAGGGCGAAGGTCATGTCAGTCATTTTTGAAGATATTGATTTCAAATTTGGTACATATATTCACCGAACACGTCTCGATCACATATAATCCGGTTTTTAGATAATTCTGATTAAACATTTTGCAAACAAAAAAAAAATATTTGGATTGCTCAAGATTTTGAATAAAAAAGTCCAAATTCGAGATGCAGTTTGATAGCCCGATCTATTGTCAGTAATTTGATTTAAACAATTGATTTTATCTCAAACATCGTACCTTTGACAGCGTATTCCGAAAAAAACTTTATTTTGCAACAAAAACCGAAAAAACATTATGTCACTCTGACGTCATTCCCGGTTGACCTATCAATAACATCATATTTTCCCTTTTTTCTCAAACATGTGTAGAATTGATGTGAGAGAAGGTACTGCAAGTTTGGGGACGATACTGGTGTTCGTTTAGGAGTTATTGCAAAATAACGGGAGGGGGGAGGGAAATAGCCCCCCCCCCTCCAAAGTAAGTCGCGGGTTAACCCGGCATTGACTGGGGTCTCAGCAGAACGCCATTGACTGAGGGGGGTGGCGTTAAACGCCCCCCCCCCCCTGGTTATCTTCCGAACCAATGATTGCAGCGAGACGCACAAGGCGGTACTCAAAAGCTCTCAATGAGACGTAAAGCATGCACAAAAATGTTAAAGTAAGGTCAAATGTCAGGTCAAGGTCAGGTCAAAGGTCAAAATCGGCGTATTTGAGCTTATGGGCCATACTTTCCATCCAAAGCCTTCGATTACGACCAGTTTCACCTAAAGTGCTTCCAAAGGTATGCTACATATCCCGCATGAGCTAAAGTGAGATTGTTGGCGAAGGTCAAGGTCAGGGTCAGGTCACAAAAGGTCACTATGCTCAAAATATCTACGAAAGTCATGCAACACATGTTTTATGAGTTATTTTCCACGTATAATTCGATAGTGATAGTCATTTTACCACCTGACTTCATTTACGTGAAGTAAATGTCAATTTCAGGTCAAGTTCAGGTTACCGAAGGTCAAAATGTTAAATTGTTTAATCTGAACAAAAAAGGCATGTTGATAGACCAGTGTTGTTTCAGAAATACAGTGGTGGCATTTATTTGTCTGTATCTAGTCAATAAAAACAAAAAAATGCAATATCAAAATATGACGTCATAAGTTACCCATACTTTAGATGTCATAAGTCAGTCAAAAATGGAGATATCAGTTTGACATTTGGCATGGTAGTTTCCTAGGTATGGTTATATGACATATCTTCCGTT
The DNA here is from genome assembly GCA_036785665.1 of Chirona hameri. Taxonomy (NCBI): domain Eukaryota; kingdom Metazoa; phylum Arthropoda; class Thecostraca; order Balanomorpha; family Balanidae; genus Chirona; species Chirona hameri. The sequence continues at coordinate 51,296 of JAXIVJ010002682.1, read as the reverse complement.
TTTTATATTTTATAATTTTTTATTTTGTGATAATTTCCCCCCCAAAAGAAGAAGTTTTTTTTTGGTAAAAAAATAATAAAAATACAAATCCGAGATAGCCAGTTTGTAGCCGTTGCAATTTTCTATCTTTTGGCGTTTTTCGATTGCATTTTGCTTCAAATGTGGCATTTGTACTGCTTGGCAAAGGTTAGCTGATTTTGGTGTAAAACTCGTTTGTAGTGACGTCACTAAATTCGCTATAACTCGAAACAAAATTTCAACCATTTTGTTTTCTTTTTACACACAAGACGTAACATGATTTATAAGAAGGTACCCGAAGTTTCACGTTGATAGCTTTATTAGTTTGTCAGCTATTGCGAAAATTCATCAGGGGGCGTTAAACGCCCCCCCCCCCCCAGTCAATGGCGGGTTAACAGACGGGAACGAGCACAGAAACGGACGCGGAAACAAACACGAGAACGGAATACAGGAACTGTACATGTGAATGGCCACGGCAACTGAGCACAGGAACGGGCAGTGGAACGGGCATGAGAACAGGAGAGGGCACAGGCACGGGAATAGCACGGGGTACAGAATCGGGTTACGGAAGCGAGGTATAGAACCGGTAGCGGAAACGGGAACGGAATCGTGAACGCCACCAGCTACTGAATGGCTACGAATTGGATGGCTATATATATTAGCTGGCTATATAAATAAATGGCAGTAATGTGTCCTATGCTTAATAAATACATAAATCGGACCGGTTAATGGGCATCGAGCGTATTGGCTAGCTATATAAATTAGCTGGCTATATAAAATTGCTTACTATATAAATAAATGGCTATATAAATAAATGACTATATAAATTGCAGGCCTTCTAGTTTATACTAATTTTCAAACATTTATCGTTATTTCACCAAAAACGGCGTGACATGACATCACTAAAATGTAATTATCTCCCAAAGTACTTGACCAACTTCATGGAACTTTTGACGCAATATGTAAAATTGATGTAGTATATATAGCGCATAGTTTCATGTTGATATCTGAAACAGTTTATAAGGTTTTAGTAAAATTCGGGAAGGGGACAGATTCTGCCTCCCTCAGCGGGGCGCGAGTTAAAGGGAGTGTGCCTACTCACAACGCTTATTTGGCGTTATTGACACTGGTCTATAGAACATAATTTTCTGAATTGACCCATGACTTCGTTTCTCCAGATTCGCCCTAGTTGCTGAGATATTCCAAAGACTCCAGGAACTTGTTGGGAGCAAACAGTTATCGGGTAGACTCCAGAGGGCTTCCGCTACTAGAAGTACTGCAACTATCGATTACACTGCCAGCATATTGTTAGCGCCGGCCAATAGCAATTCAACAAAACAGCTCGTGCACGCTGACAGCAACAGCCGAACAGAAACTGGACGGCCATCATGGTTTTCGATGATGGCCGTTTCGATGGTGGCCGATGGCCATTTTTTGAAGAAGATATCAATTTAGAGCTACGAACTTGCACATAATAGAGTTCACAGTGGCAAGAACGTGCTGTGCAAAACTTGTCTTTCTATCTTGCATGGTATGACCGTAATGGTATTGTCTTGTGTGCGCCGTTTTACATAACATCACCATAGTGGCGATCGTTTTATAGGTATCGAAACAAAAAATAAGCAAAAAAACAATATAAGTGAAAATTCAACTAAAGGGGCTCCAGATGTGAATTTCATCATATACAACAATCAAACTAATAGTATACCGTTTGAAAATATTTTTGACATTCCAAAACAGTAGGCACACTCCCTTTAAGTAATTATATTTAAATAAATACGAGCGATCGTAGAGGGATTAATCACCCAAAGGTGGATGGATCTAAAGGGTTCGCAAAGGCAAAGGTTCGCCCGGTCGCATATTTGGAAATGTCGAATACAAAATCCAAAGCTATCATACTTGGGAGCTATACGTAAGTGAAAAATATAAATATTGCCTTGTAATGCGGTCTGGGCATCGTCCATACTTGGTTCTCCAATATATATTTTGTTTTTTTAACATATTTGAAGAAAAACAAATTGTGGATTTTTTTTTAAAATCACAATATCAAAATTTTCAAATATATTACACAATTGTAATATATATTATAGAACGATGTATGGACGATGCCTAAACCTAATTTAAAAGCAATATCTATATTTTTGTCTCACTTATGGTTCTCTAAGTATGACAGGTCTGGATTTTGTATTCGACATTTCCAAATATGCCGCCCGGCACACTGACTTCTTCTGGCCTTGAATGTGGCCGCTGCCACCTGCCACAGGTCATCCCCACCAGAACCAAAATATCGAGCGCCGAAGCGACTCGAACCCACGTTGCCGGGGGGGGGGAGATCATTCCATAGTCTAGTGCTCTCCCGACTGAGCTACGGGGCGGAATTCACTCGGGCGGACGGATATTGAACCAATACCAGCGACCTAAGAGGGAGAAACAGCTCTACAGGATCCCCAATCCTAGAAGTAGGGGCCATTCCTACCTGTGCCTACGCTTATGTGTGGGGTTGTGAACTAAATGTTATTTTTCAAACTTTAAAGCTCGAACCCGTCGAACTGATACCAGTGATTGAAGAGCGAGAAATCGCTCAAATGGGGGGAGGGCAGATGACATTACTTCCCCAAGCTGAAAAAATGGGACATAGCCATCTACCATCCGGCCCCCACCGCCTACGCCTATTGATTGTTATTGTGGGTTTGTGAAATCAAAGTTTTCTCCGAACTTTAAAGCCCGAACCAGTGCGAGTGATTGAAGAGGGAAAAACGCTCAAAAGTAGCGAGAGCAGTTAATATCGTTGGCTCCAGTCTAAAAAGCCCTGACCCCCTTGGTCTTGGTCCCCTGGCCCCAGTTTCTACGTCTATGAGCTTTAATATTGAGGGTTGAAAATTAGGTGTAATCATAACAACTTTAAGGCACCCATACCGAATCAACATCAGCGATGTAAGAGGGAGCAATCGCTCAAAAGTGGGGGATGCAGTTTACATTGTTGGCTCCCTCGACCTAAAACGTTTGGCCCTGGCCTCTCCGGGCCCCCGGTTCTTAGAAGACCTGGCTAAAAATAGAATGCTTAACATATAATGTGTAATGCAAAATAATGCTTATGGCATTGATTTCATGATTATGATTTCATCGTTATTCTCCCAACTTTATAGCATTGATCTCGAACAAATATCAGTGAATGAAGAGGGTGAAATCGCTCAAAAGTGAGGTGGCCAGGTATCATTGTTTGACCCCCAGGCTACAAAGTGGGGTATGTGGTCCTGCCCCCTTACTAATGGGAGGTCGTGAATTAATAGTTATTCTCCCAACTTCAAGGTATTCATCTCAAACCAATAGCAGTGATCGATGAGGGATACATTGCTCAAAAGTGAAGGGGCCAGTTATCATTGTTGGCCCCCAGCCTAAAAGTGGGGGACCATGCCCCCCCCAGTCCCCGTTCCTACGCCTATGATTGTGAAGTTGTGAATTAATTATTATTCTGCCAACTTAAAAGGCATTCATATCGAACCAATATCAGTGATTGAAGAATTATAAATCGCTCAAAAGTAGGCAGCAGTTAATATTATTGGATCCCCACCCTAAAAAGTGGGACCTTGGCCTCCCCGGTCCCCGGTTTTTACACTTGTGGGTTATGGTATTGCGGGGTTGTAAATTCATCATTATTTTTGCAATTTAAAGCATTCATATCGAATAAATATCAGTGATCGGAGGTGGAGAAATCGTTCAAAAGTGGGGTGGGTGTGGGGGGGGGGGGGGCAGTTAACATTGCTGGCCCCCCAGCCTGAAAAGGGGGGAGGGGCATGGCCCCCGTTCCTACGCCTATGTTCCGTTCTCTGCTGCCGTGGTCCTGCCGACCGTGCCATGTGCCACGGCTAAATACCGCACCTGCTAGTGTCAGTCAGTGTCATATGTCAGTGTCACAGAAGTCCGAGGAGATGACGCAACGGAGCAAGCCAACTCGAAGCCAAGAGTAATCTCATGTCAGACAGTGCTAGTCGATAGGGTTATTTTTCAGTAAATTTTTCAGTCTCATGAAGTGTTCGTCGCTACTGTTGGTGATAAATCAGCGGGATTGCCGTGCCGTTATTGCGGATATTATCAGTGGATTGCCGGATGGCTGCTGGCTGGAGACGCTGGGAAGCCGGCAGAGACGCTGCAGCTGCGCGGCCGATGCCGGATTCTCTCGTCACTCGGTTGTCTCTGTGAATCACATGGTCGTCGGCTCCCGACCGGCTCCGGCCGAAAGGGAAAGGTGCAGGACGTTCCCAGTGGTAGGCGACGCTCGGCCAATCAGCAGCCGCGGCGCGCCGACGCTCGGCCAATCAGCGGCGAGATGCGGCGGCGGGGACTCTACTTGAGAGGGATGCAGCCTCCAGCAGCCACCAGAGCTCGGCGGTCGCAGTGTAGGTGTTCTGACGAGGCCCTGTACCGGAGACATGATGAGGCTGCTGTTACCGCTGGTGAGTGTACGGTGGAGCACGATGCTGCTCTCAGGACAATACGTTAATACTGACACTTGACAGCTACATTGGTCGCCACATCACGCAGTTCCATGATACTACTTCCTGGTTTGAGTGGAAGTAATGCTACCTTATCTAACTCCATTGTAACATAAAGATCATTATCCAACCTCCTGAACCTCTGCTGATCTCACATCCCCTGGCCCTCTGCTGACCTCCTGACCCTCTACTGACCTCCCGACCCTCTGCTGGCCTCCCGACCCTCTACTGACCTCCTGATCCTTTGCTGACCTCACGTCCCTTGGCTCTCTGCCTACCTCCCGACCCTCTGCTGGCCTCATATCCTCTGAACCTCTGCTGACCTCCTGACCTTCTGCTGACCTCCTGACCCTCTACTGACCTCCTGACCCTCTGCTGGCCTCCTGACTCTCTGCTGACCTCCTGCTACTCTGCTGACCTCACGTCCCTTGGTTCTCTACTGACCTTCCGACCCTCTACTGACCTCCCGACCCTCTGCTGGCCTCCCGACCCTCTACTGACTTCCTGATCCTCTGTTGACCTCATGTCTCTTGGCTCTCTGCCTACCTCCCGACCCTCTGCTGGCCTCATATCCTCTGAACCTCTGCTGACCTCCTGACCTTCTGCTGACCTCCCGACCCTCTACTGCTGAACCTCTGCTGACCTCCCGACCCTCTGCTGATCTCCTGACCTTCTGCTGGCCTCCTGACCTTCTGCTGACCTCCTGACCTTCTGCTGACCTCCTGACCTGCTGCTGACCTCCTGACCCTCTGCTGACCTCCTGACCTTCTGCTGACCTCCCGACCCTCTGCTGACCTCCTGACCTTATGCTGACCTGACCTTCTGCTGACCTCCAGATCCTCTGCTGACCTCCTGACCTTCTGCTGACCTCCTGACCCTCTGCTGACCTGTCCCCCGACTCTACTGACCGGCAGCTGCTGGCCGGCGTCGCCTGCGCACGTCCAGAGCTGCTCGACGGCCTGGAGCACGCGCACCACGCGCATCCGGAGCACCACGAACACGCGCACCACGACGATTTGGCGGCCGGCTCCGGGGACGGGGGAGGAGGAGCTGCAGCTCTCCTTGCCGTTGGACGCCGTGGACGAGCTGCCGCAGCCCGGGCGGTCCTACAGTTTCTCCTATAATGCCGGCCGGTTCCATAACCACGTGGACCGAACGCACAGGTGAGCCGGCCCGGCGCCGAAGCTCCTCGGTAGGGCAGTTCAGAGCTGGCTTAGATGTAATTTATCCTGTTAAAATGTCTTTGTCAAATGTTAAAATGTCTTCGGTGAGAGACATTCACCTTGAAATGAAAGGATGAGTGCGCAAGACGACCAGCAGCATTGGTAGGAGTCAGGCGCGGATCCAGGATTTCGGTCAGGGGAGGGGGGGGGGGGGCGCCATTCAAAAAGTTGCGGCATACGGGCGCGTTTGTATGGCGCGGCATGGGCGCGACCCGGGCTCAGGGGGGGGGGGGGGGGGGGGGGGGGGGGGGGGGGGGGGCTAGCGCCCCCTCCCCCTGGATCGGCGCCTGGGAATTATTACAATTTCATGCCAGGAGTCAGCACCATCCGAGGTCGGTTTGGTATCTTTTTATCGGCTATTAGTCATATCGTTGTATCGTAAAGGCGACTGGTGGGTACGTCATGACTACCTGAATATTAACCTGAATATTAACCTGAATATTAACCTGAATATTAACATCTGAATATTGTCACCGCAGTGAGTCGAGGGACGCCAGCGGTCGGGTGGTCGGGTCGTACCAGTACCTGGACCCGCTGAAGCGCGTCGTCAAGGTGGACTACACGGCCGACGATACCGGCTTCTACCCCACCGTGCAGGGCGCCGTGCCGGACTCGCTGCCCAGGGTAAGAGAGGGAGAGGGGGACACCACCACTCTGCTGAACGTCACTGACCCAGCAGCTGAGCACGCCAGTGCCGAGCAGAACAGATGGCAATAATGTGCTGCACAATTGCGCACACTTTTGGATTCAGTATACTACGGAAACTCACACGAAAAACATACACATGTAAACACACACACGCTTAAAATTGTATTTATCAAAAAAGCGTCCGAGAACCGTAGGTCCAATGACTTATGATGGATGTGTCATCTGAGGTCTCTTGCACCACAAATAACCACCTGGCCAAAACGAAAAATAGCCAGATTCTCTTACACCAACTTACTAAAAATAACCACCCTGAAAATTTATCAAGGTTCCATATATGCTTAAATGCTTAGGTGCTTAAAAAGCGCTCAGGTGCTAAATATTTGTGTTCTCGCCAGGTGGTTATTTTTGGTGCAAGGGGCCTCCTGATGTGATTTTTTTTGCAGCATTGATTTATAAGTTTTCGCAATTCTGTACCTAAGTAGTTTTAGTTGAGTTTTGCCGCCAAATTAGAAGGGGATGCGGTGGCTGTGGTTTAGCAGCAACACGTGTTAATCGGGAATGTCTTGTCAAAACTGAGCCTGCGTTTTGCACTGAAAGACAGAAATAACGGCGGAGATTCCGGACAAACAGGAGTCATATTAGTGTTGCATTTATCACATGTGTTGCATTGCATGTATATTGCACTATACATGTATAATGCATATTGAAATTTGCACTATATAAATAACGGGAGATCTTGTCAAAACTGCTACAATTTCCGTCATGTGAAAATTAATGCGTTTAGCCCCGGTGCCCCCTTAAGTGTACACAATTAGCACATAGATGGTAAAATCGAGATAGCCGTCGCTCACGTGTATTTGGGCTCACTTCGTCTCATGCGGCGCACCAGAGAGAACGCCGTTTATAATGCAGCCAATGAGTATGTGACTTGGCTGAGGCCATCTACCGCATTGTCCTGCACGTCGCGTCCCGCTCACTCAAACGGTGTAACGCTGCAGGTGGCTCCAATAGGGATATCACCAGCTAGCACACATATCACCAGCTAGCACAATTCTGGGGCGTTGCGAAAACGGGAATCGATATGCATGTGGACCTACTTAAAATCATTCACGACCATAACACTATCTTAGCAACAGAAAGTCTATGTTGAATAAAGTGAATTGCGACAAGTTGCGTTCTAAGAACGTTCCCTCAATCGCTAGGTGTACCTATGACGTCAGAAGAGCTGTTATTTCTTGAAAAGTTGCTAGTAGATGGCTCAAATTGTCTAAGCAACGTGAAATGAGCACAACCTAAACTAACATAACTATAAATAATTCGACTCGCTGCGAGCGGATAACATGGCTGCGGCACTGACAGTCAATTTACAGGATTTAATCAGGCTAGACAAGGCTTAATTATATCAGAGAACGCCACCGTCAGCTTTGGAGGGGCGTTAAACATGTTTGTCACTGTGTCACGAAACTCTTGCTTCTTCATTTTTTAGCGATGGTTCTATAGAGTCTTTCTTTTGCGATTGTGATGTATGATCAGTGACATCACGTGGTGACATCACGTGGTGACGTCGCTGTCTGGGAGGAGCCGGTGACAAAGGACGCCACTAATCACGTGACTGCGGTTCATGGTCAGTGGCTTGTTTAAAAAATAACTCCGCATGCACCGTCCGATAAAAGCCTCTTTTCATTCACTGCGGGTTAATAATGTCGTGACATTTCTTCAAACTTTCGTGTATTTTTTTAAAATACATTTTGTCCGAACCTTTTCAATGGATGGACTTCCGAGGCCAGGAGCCGCGCTAAGCAGAGTTTGTGCGCACTGCGCAGGCTGACACCATCATCCGATCGCGTAATTCCTGGAAGCCGGCAGAATTTAGAGACGAAAATTGTGCGTGCCCGACATACCTGGACACGGTCCGCCCCGCCCTCTGACGTCACCTGAACTTGAATGCGACCGCTGCCACCGGCCGCAGGCCATCCCAGTCAGGGGCAAATATCGAGAGCCGAAGCGACTCGAACCCGGGCTGCTACACCGGGTGAGGTCAAAAACCCAGCGCCCTCCCGACTGAGCTACAGGGGGCGGACTGGCTGACTAGCTTGCCTAGCTTAGCTTGGCATTACCAAATAGGTACAAACTATTCATCCAGTTCAGCTTCTTTTGTGTCGTGCAATTAAATGCTCAATGTTATGTTCAATCATGTTATACATTGTGTCGGCTGGAATCTTATGTACACCGTATAATGAACTGGAATGGTAATCTGGTGGAATTGTGCTGGTACGAGTCGCGCAGTGATAACCCGTTCAAGGCTGGATCCAAACAGTTACCCCACACAACACTTGCTCAATCACTTTACAGTTGGACGATTTTCACATTGCTATCGATGTTCAGCTAATCAGCTGTTCAGCTAATCGATGTGGATGGGCCTCCTGCGGCGTCATTCCTCCCACATCATTAATTCCACCTATTCACCGCCGAACGCGCCGTCACAGCCAGCGTACGTACTGTCCGGCTGCTGAGCACTCAGCCACCGCGTTCCACTCACTCACCAGGGGAGAGTTTCAGCCAGGCGCAGAGCACGCGCAGAGCACGCGCACTGGTCGGCCACGTCCCACTCGGGTCTAGGTCGCCCCCGTCGCCCGGTCAGAATAGCCCGGTCTCAGCCGGAGGAGGCTGCAGTGCAGTCCGTTGCCGGCCCAGCGGACGGACCGGTTCTCAGCCCGCACCGGCACGACATGCAAACTGACGACCTTCGCGGCCGTGACTTTTCGTGGCGTTTTTAGAGCGCGCGCCACACGTCTGGCATGGTTGGCGTTTTTAGCGCGCGGCGATGTCTGTCTCACCGCGGATCGTCAGGGGCCGTTAGGAGCCGCCGCGTCACTGGCTGTCTGGCTGCAGGTCGCCAGCTGATCCGATTAGATCGTGTCGGGAGAGGGCTGCGATGACGGCGGCGGTCACGGCCGTGCCGCTGTCGTGTTACTTCGGACGGGAGCGAAGCGTGACTCACGGGTATAATCCGATCGGCGGCCCGTGTGAGAAATATTGATGTGCTTCTCTTATCTCGTCATGTTAAAAGAGCGGATTAATGCTGAAGGAAATATGATGATAACGTTGGTACCAGGTATTGCCAGCTAGCCGGCGATCGGCTGCCCCTGAGCGTGTCCTTGCCCGCCGGGTATCCGTTTTTACCTCAACCAAAAGATCAGTAATCGGATGGACGGCAGCTTATAATAGGCATAACATACCCGCTCAGAGATGCCATCAATGACATTCTTTCATCGGAGTTTTCCGATCGCTTCTGTGAGTCAAAAGTTGCTAACGCTCCTGTACCGTAACGACCGCGGACGAACATTGACATATCCCAGTAGCTGATTGACTAAGATAGAGCAGATGAGCGATGCCACCTAAAGATAGGTACTGCAGTGAGGCTCAGCTGGCAGCGTCTGACGATGTTCTCTGTTGCCGCGGCAGGAGTCGGAGACGGTGGCGGCGGCGCGTGACACCTTCTTCAGACAAGTGGCCAAGATCATGGAGGATCACGCCCGCATCGGACAACAGCACGCCGCCATGCGAGCCGCTCAGAAGGCCCGCAAGAGCGGCGCGCGGGCTCCACTGAAGAAGGAGAGCGTGCCTCAGAAGAAGGAGGCGGCGGAGCTGGGCAAGGCCGTGAAACGCGTCAAGCCGTCACTGCTGCCGACGGCGGCGCCAGCCACTGAGAGGGAGGGCGCCCCTGTTGTCCCAATTCGTCCCGCCAGCCGTATCCGCAGCCGCCAGCAAATCAGAGACTCCATCCTTCCGGTGGCTGAACCTGCCGCCCGGGAACAGGCTTCTGTTGCCCCAGTCCTTCCCGCTGTCCGTACCCGCAGCCGCCAGTTGGCCAGGGACTTCCTCCTCCCAGTAGCTGTACCTGCCGCTGATCAAGGTGAAGAAGAAGCCCCTGCTGTCCGAGTTCGTCCTGCTAACCGTAACCGCAGTCGCCAGCAAGTCAGAGCCCCTATTCTTCTTCCCACTGCAGCGCCGATAGCCACAGAGCCAGCCGCCGAGGCGGCGGCCGGAGAGGCTACCGCCGAAGCTGCTGCTGAGCAGACCACAACCACAGAAGAGGCCACGCAGGAAGAGGCGTCGGAGGCCGCTACTGAGGAACAGGCTGCTGCCACCACTGCGGCGCCCGCCACGACCGCAGCTCCGGCCAGCACGAGACCCGCCCGGAGGCGGGCCACCACCGCGGCGCCCGCCACGACCGCAGCTCCGGCCAGCACGAGACCCGCCCGGAGGCGGACCACCACTGCGGCGCCCGCCACGACCGCAGCTCCGGCCGGCACGAGACCCGCCCGGAGGCGGCAGCGTCCCACCACCGAAGACCCCTCTGCAGCTGGCGAGTATGCCTCGCAGGAGGAGACTGCGCCAGAGGAGGGTGCCGAGGAAAACAGCGGAGTTGCTCCAACATCCTCCACCACCACCACTGCTCCTGTCACTAGGAGACCATCTCGCAGACGCCAGCGAACTACTACGAAGCCAGCATCTACCACTGAAGAGAACGCCGCACAGGAAGAGGAAGAGAACGCTGCACAGGGAGAGGAAGCAGCAGAGGCTGCTGAAGAGGAGAGCTCGGCGACTCCTGCCACTCCCTCCACCACTGCCTCTCCAGTGAGGAGGAAGCTAGCTCGCAGACTCCTCAGGACTAGCACGGCCCGGCCCGCCAAACCCGAGGCGTATGTCGCTCAAGAGGAGACTGTGAAAGAGGGAGCAGAACAGGAGACTGACACGGCGACTCAGGTTCCCTCCACAACACCGGCTTCTTTCAGGAATAAGCCGTCGCGCAGGCGACAGCGGCCTGCCTCCACAGAACAGCCTGAAGCCACCGAGAACCTCGCCGCGCAGGAGGCAGTGACAACAGAGGAGCCCGTTTCGACAGAGGCAGGTGTCGCCACAACTGAGGCTGCGTCGGCGGTGGATGTTCCCCTGAGCAGGCGGCCATCTCGGAGACGCCAGAGGACCACCACGGAGCGACCTGCACCCTCAGAGCAGCCGGCTGCCGAGGAGGGGACCGCCGCCGCCGAGGGAGAGAGGACCACCAGGGGGCGACCTGCACCCTCTGAGCAGCCGGCTGCCGAGGAAGAGGCCGCCGCCGCCGAGGGGGAGAGGACCACCACGGAGCGACCTGCACCCTCTGAGAAGCCGGCTGCCGAGGAGGAGACAGCCGCCGCCGAGGAGGAGAATTACTAACCACCGACACACCCACCGACACTGTATCCATACGTCCATACACCGGCACTGTGTCCATCTCGCTCCATCCGAATCAGATGCAACAGTATAACCATGCCGACAATGCTGTCCATAATATTGTAATACTTAAGTCACTGACTGAGGCTGATGCTAAGGGTCAAATGACTGGACGCCAGCTGCTGACAGCATAGCGATCGGTCTCTGCGAGCGTCTGCCTGGCAGCTACTGTTCACCGTGTCGTGTGTATCATACTGTGCCCGCCCTGTCCCGTTGGACAATACACACCGTCGCCTGTACTCGGTGTCTCTCTGTCTCGCTCTGCGCGGCTCCCGGCCGTTCCGTCGGCTGCTGGTGTTGGTAGCTCAGATGCAGCAGACAGAGCTCGCCAGAGATGCTGCGGAAGGTTATGGCGAATCTCCCCCCACCTAGGGGGCAGCTCAGCTGCAGCAGACAGAGCTCGTCAGAGATGCTGCGGAAGGACACGGCGAATCTCCCCCCGCCTAGGGGGCAGGGGTGCATTGACAAAATGCTGGATACTATGTCAGCGCACTGCAGGATACTATGTCAGCGCACTGCTGGATACTATGTCAGCGCACTGCATTTCATATAGAAATATGGCGGCCATGCACTGCCCAAGTGAAGTGATCACGCAGCCATATATGCAGCTTGACATTTGGAATCAACACGGATCATGTCACCTCCGCACTTCCCCCACACCTCCGCACTCCCCCCCCCACCTCGTCATGTCACCTCCGCACCCCCCCACCTCGTCATGTCACCTCCGCACTTCCCCCCACATCTCATCATGTCACCTCCGCACTTCCCCCCACACCTCGTCATGCCACCTCCGCAATTCCCCCCTCCTCTTCATGCCACCTCCGCATTTCCCCCTACACCTCGTCATGTCACCTCCGCACTTCCCCCACACCTTGTCACGTCACCTCCGCACTTCCCCCACACCTCGTCACGTCACCTCCGCACTTCTCCCCACACCTCGTCACGTCACCTCCGCACTCCCCCCCCCCACCTCGTCATGTCACATCCGCACTTCTCTCACACCTAGTCACGTCACCTCCGCACTTCCCCCACACCTCGTCACGTCACCTCCGCGCTTCCCCCCCACACCTCGTCATGTCACCTCCGAACTTCCCCCACACCTCGTCCTGTCACCTCCGCACTTCCCCCACACCTCGTCATGTCACCTCCGCACTTCCCCCACACTTCGTCATGAACAGTCGCATGAACATACACAAGCTTACTGATCTCAAAGACCGAGGTAGAGGGGGGGAGGTCAAAGGGGTCAGCTGCTCCCCCCCGAAATTTCTGAGGGGTCCGCATCAAAAGGACCCGTATTCTGGCCCATACCTGGCAGGGGCCCGGTCTAGGTAAGGCCTGACCGAGGCAGGGGCCCGGTGCTGGCAAAGTCGTGGCATGGGACCCGGTCAGGAACGAGGGCCCGGTCACAACAGGGCCCGGTCCCTGCATTTTCTTGATACGGGTCCTTTTCTGATAGGGGCCCGTTCCTGGTAGGGGCCCGATCGAGGTAGGGGCCCGGTGCTGGCAAAGGCGTGATATGGGGCCCGGTCAGGACGAGGGTCCGGTCAAAACAGGGCCCGCTCCTTGCATTTTTTTTAGACGGGCCCGTTACTGGTACTGGTAGGGGCCCGTTCCTGGTAGGGGCCCGATCAAGGCTGGGCCCCGCTGGTGGCAGATGCGTGATATGAGGCCCGGTCAGGTCTAGTATCTGGCCAAACTAGTGGCTAGAGCAAACATGAACTAAATTGATCCCTTTACAACTGAGAAATATGCGTTTTTTTCCCCCATAGGGTTACATTGAAAAGGTCACGATCATAACTTGACCATAGGTCACCGATATAGGAAATCCGAGATATTGTAGTCCCTAATGACCTCATGACGTGTCATGAGTTTCATGTCGCTCGATTAACCACTGTGCCGGTGGTGCTACCTTGCAGTTGTTTGGTAGTCATGACATTTGCCCTGACCTGGTGACCTGACCTGACCTGGCCGGGACCCAATTTTGGTAAAAACGTGGTTTAGCTATTCATTTCAAGTTGCTGAAAGTTTCAAGTCGATATCTCTATGCGTTTTCTGATTATGGCGGAAAAACCAGGGGGGGGGGGGGGGTCGACCCCCCCAAGCGTCTCCAGAGTTAATTCCTATTTCGTTCGCGAACGTAGCCTAGCATATAGTTTATACGGGACTTTGACATCCAAAGGCTGCAAATTTTAACCCGCGCACGGCCAAACACGCCAAACACGAACGACCGCGGGGGGGGGGGGGGGGGGGGGGGGGTTGATTTCAGCTCCTCCCCTAAGATTGAAAAAAAACGCAACGTAGTGACAACCGGAAAATGGCATTAGATAGCTCCCGACAAGCTCTATCGAAAGTATATCGTTCTTGTGTTATGTCAGGTCAATATTGAGGTCACCAGAGGCCACGAAGGGTCAGATTTGCCAATTGTAGGACTTCGCTCCAGAAACCCCCAGATATCACAGTAACTATGATAGCTAGGAACAAACGGAAAAAGCAATGGAAAGCTCTTGAAAAATGCAATCACCAAAGTGGCCTCAAATTTGAGCTCAAGTCAATAGTTTAGGCTCCAGAGCAGACTGGTTATTGATTCGACTCTGATTGAATCCATTGGAATCGTTCAATCAAAATCCCTTGAATCAAAGAAGAATCGATTCATCACTGAATTTTGTTTTAATCATGAATCATGATTGAATCAAAACCCGCATAGAAACAAGGCTGATTGAATCAAAAAGACTGTGCAATGCTATTTCAATGGTCAGTCAAACTTGATTTGATCAAACAATGTTTTTATTCTTTGAATTGGAAATCATCATTTCTCAAAATAGTTATCCATGAATCAAACGGTGACTGAATCATTCATACTCCAAAATGAATCGTAATTAAATCCTTCCAAAAAAGGTGAATCAATAACCAGTCTGCTCCAGAGCGAATGGTGACGTGATGCGCTAAGCAGCCTGGGGAGTGGGAGGGTGGGGTGTATCCAGCGGCCGGAGTGATGGCGAGAACTGTTCTTTGTTCGAAACTGTTAATTTGTTTTGTTTTTGTATCGCCCATTTATTTATTGTAGCTGAATACAAATCAGCCTCAGATTGGGCGGGGGAGGCACCACGGCTAAGCCAACGGCTTATGTGCCAATCCATAGCCATGATATTGTGTCATAATCTATGACCTTTTTGTGTAAATACATTATTATGATGATTATTATTATTATAGAAGTCATCGAAGGGCAAAAAGGTTATTTTTTGCAAAGCTGTTTTTCAAAATAACATTTTACCTAATAAATATAGGGCAATGATTTTGACCCTATCGTGTTGTTCTCGTCAAGGCTCTTCGAATCATATTCATGTTGACTAGGTCAGGTCAACATAGAAATCTGACCTCAGGTGAAGGTCAAGTGGTGGCCCAAGTAGGTCAAGTTATACATTGGGAGACGTGTCTCGATGAGACAAACATATTAATACCGGTTTAACTTCTCTATCTTCATTCTGTCGATAATAATATACAAACAAAATGCTGGTGACCTCGGGTGACCTTGGCTGACCCTGTAGGAGTCACCGAACAAAAATTGTACCTGGGTCATCATGAATGGCCTATGATAACATGATCCAGAAGGAATTGGGCTGATATCATGCGTATCCTCAGAATAGGAAGCATTTTAATATTTCTCCATTGACTTATAAAGAGGAGGTCGCGAAATTGACCAGACCTAGGGTCACAGATATACAAATTCTGAGATATCCAAATTGTAGGCATCTATGGCCTTAGGAAATCCTGTAAGTTTGAAACCGATCAGCTAACAACTGTGGCTGTGGTATGACAACACACTTTTCGGAGGTGTGGTCACGTGACCTGGCCTGGTGACAGTGGCGGATCCAGGATTTTCTAAGGCAGGGGGCTTCAGGCCCGAGGGCGGCATATTTCCTCGGTGACAGGGGCGGCATGTTCCAGAGGGGCGGCAATCCAATATTTCAATTAAACGGGTCAAATATGCCTCTTGCTTGACCCGCGCCCCCCGGGGGGGGGGGGGGGGCAGAATCTGCCCCTCCCGGATTGTCTCAATATCTTGCAAAATTTGATAGATATTGACGTGAAACGTTCCGTACCTTATGTTGCATCCATGTTACGTCTTCTCTCAACATGTCAGTTGGGCAACTACAGAGATGCGATAAAAAATAGATCAAGCAATTTTTATATTTTGTTATGCCCATATTTGGGCATACATGCAGTATCAAACTGTAAGGCCTATGTCATTAGGCCAATTCTGAGCAACATACGCATACTCGGAGGTTAAAAAGTGTTGGAGAACATGTTGTCCATCAATAGCCGTTGTCATGAAGGCTTTTATTCTCCGGGCGATTGGGGCGTTTAGGGCGTTTTGGGCGATTGGGGCGTTTGGGGTAAATAGGTCTATATGCTTGCAAGAACACGGCCTTTCCCGCTTATTTTTGGTATTATGAATTAATTAATTTTATGAATTAATGTATAAGTATATGCTCTTACAATGCAATATTTACCGTTAGCTTGCTTTTAATATTCAAATCCATGAGCAAATCTGGCCATTTTGGGTTGTGTTAGTTCCTTCTACAAAACATACCAAAAACGCCTAAAAAAGAGGCTAAAAGTATACTAGATAATCAGCTTTGATTAAATAAAATACGCAATTGCTAGTTAGTTAGGTTAAAATTGAAGATATTAATGGCAAAGAAATATAATATTATGATGAAAAATGCAATACAATGCAAAAGCATAAGCCTTAATTCAACGTCGCTCCGTTCCGCTGAGATAGTCCAGTTTAGAGCGGTAACTTCGTTGGTTTCCGAAAACCAGAACAACCCTTACTAATTTATTTAAGCAACGAATTACACCAAATGTTCATGATTTTATTAATTGATTAATTGATGAATCTCACAAAAAGCTGAAAGGACCTCAGACAAAGCACCTATAAACCCATGAAACATGCGGGCCCTTTCTGTAGCCACTGGTACTGAAAACTCAAAAATGGCTGCTCTAGATCGAACGAACGGCATTGCTGCGCGCAGACCATGGTTTTGCGCATGCGCAACATGACGCCAGGCGATCAGCCGGCCAGTCGCCATGGTGACCGGCAGGCCTGCGCCGGAGCCACGTGGGCAACGTGACGTCAGGTGACAGGCCGGCCGGTCGTTTTTTTCCCCGGAACGGCCTATAGCCATTTTCCGGGGAGGGGCAATGACCTCTGGCAATTTGCCAGGCAAAAAACTACGTTAACCGGTTTATGTGGACCCGGAGCAAACTAGGGACTAGGGTAGCTATTTTACGTTACTAATTACGTTAACCGGTTTATGTAAACCCGGAAAATTTATTGTTCAAGTAAATATAATATTAATATAGTAAATATAATACATTACGTTAAGTATTTCGTTCAAGGTCAAATATAATATTACGTTAACCGTTAACCATTACTTTAAGTATTTCGTTCAAGGTCAAAAATAAGTAAAACACGAGACACACATACATACATATTTTTATTACATACACTTGAACAGTGTCAGTGTTGGTGGAGCCGTGGGGGTGCCGTCATTGCAACAACGGGAGACTGTTGCCAGTCTCCCTGGCTCCGGCGCCTCGGCGAGACCTGGTTGTGGGGTGTATTTAGCTGGGCGAAAAGTCCTGAATAATACAAAACCCAGCGTCTAAGGCAAAGGGAAAAAAACCTGCGCGGTGGGCCAAAAATGCGCAAGGCCAAAAATCCCTGTTATATTTGTTTAGCTAAACGTGTTTGGTAGAGATAATCTAAGAGGGGACCTATCAATTCAGGATAACTATCACCTAACAGTGTAAAACAGTTTGACGGGGTGGATACTGCACCGCAGCGCAGCGGACACCGCACCGCAGCGCAGTGGAGTGGGCACCGCACCGCAGCGCAGCGGCCACCGCACCGCAGCGCAGCATCGGCATCTGTGATCAGGGGCGGGTGTTCATCATTCCGCCGCCAACGCAAAACCTCTCATCAACCATCGGCGTCCCATCGCAGAAATTCCCCGCCAAATCAGCCACGCAACGAATAGAACCCTTCGCCGCGCGGCCGCTCCAGCAGGGGGCCCCCGCAACAAGACACCGGCAGCCAACACGCAACCCCACGTCGGCAGCAACATGATTTAACATACTGCACCGCAGCGCAGCGGCCACCGCACCGCAGCGCAGCATCGGCATCTGTTATCAGGGGCGGGTGTTCAACTACTCGGCTTTGGCAAGAGCGGAGTAGAGGGGAGAGGAGGGTTGGGAGGAGCATTACGTTAAGAAATGAACAACGAATTCCAATGGAACCTTTCGTTGCGCGACTGATTTGGCAGGGAATCATGCCGCCGCCAACGCAAAACCGCACATCAACCATCGGCGTCCCATCGCAGAAATCCCCCGCCAAATCAGCCACGCAACGAATAGAACCCTTCGCCGCGCGGCCGATCCAGCAGGGGGCCCCCGCAACAAGACACCGGCAGCCAACACGCAACCCCACGTCGGCTGCAACATGATTTAACATACTGCACCGCAGCGCAGCGGACACCGCACCGCAGCGCAGCGCAGCGCACACTGCACCGCAGCGCAGCGGCCACCGCACCGCGGCGCAGCATCAGCGTCCGTGATCAGGGGCGGGTGTTCAATTACTCGGCTTTGGCAAGAGCGGAGTAGAGGGGAGAGGAGGGTTGGGAGGAGCATTACGTTAAGAAATGAACAACGAATTCCAATGGAACCTTTCGTTGCGCGACTGATTTGGCAGGGAATCATGCCGCCGCCAACGCAAAACCGCACATCAACCATCGGCGTCTCATCGCAGAAATTCCCCGCCAAATCAGCCACGCAACGAATAGAACCCTTCGCCGCGCGGCCGATCCAGCAGGGGACCCCCGCAACCAGACACCGGCAGCCAACACGCAACCCCACGTCGGCAGCAACGTGATTTAACATAATTTAACATGCTGCACCGCAGTGGAGTGGACACTGCACCGCAGCGCACGGCCACCGCACCGCGGCGCAGCATCGGCGTGTGATCTGGGCGGGTGTTCAATTACTCGGCTCTGTCAAGAGCGGAGTAAAGGGGAGAGGAGGGTTGGGAGGAGCGTTACGTTAAGAAATGAACAACGAATTCCAATGGAACCTTTCGTTGCGCGACCAATTTGGCAGGGAATCATGCCGCCGCCAACGCAAAATCGCACATCAACCATCGGCGTCCCATCGCAGAAATCCCCCGCCAAATCAGCCACGCAACGAATAGAACCCTTCGCCGCGCGGCCGATCCAGCAGGGGACCCCCGCAACAAGACACCGGCAGCCAACACGCAGCCCCCACGTCAGCAGTAACATGGTTTAACAGAGAGTCAAAAATGACTTAATGAAGTATTTTATTTTGTGAATTGTCTTAAGTTGCGGCGGTAGCGGTTTCGCTCAGAAGAGTTGGGGGGGGGGGGGGGGGGAGGGGGAGGCACTCTCCCGTCTCTTTGGCCTCTTCGACCTTGAAGGCAAGGCAGGGCGGGGGAGTGGCTGGGGTGGCAGGGAGGGGGTCGGACTCTCTTCAGGGAGACGGAGAGGGGGGAGGGGGAGCGGGCGGGCGGGGGGCTGGGGCGGGAGGGCAGGGACTGGGCGGGGTTGCGGGCGACTTTCCGGGAGACGGCTCTCATGAGAGAGTCGTCCGAGGAGGGGAGGTCCTCCGAGAATCGGCTCTCCGCTGGTGCTGAGGAGGCCGGGGAGGCGGGGCCTGAGTCGGTGTTCGACTCGGCTGGTTGGGCTGGGGAGCGAGGTGCCGGTGGATCAGCGGCAACGGCGCCTTCGAGGTCCGACAGAGATGCCTCGGGGAGCTGGGGTGGTGGTCGGGGGGGTCTGTCGGTTGGGGGGTCTGGCGGGAGGCCGGTGGGGTGGGGGGGGGGAGGTTCCGGGAGGGGGAGGGGCGGCCAAGCGCCAGGGGCGAGACCTGGGCTGAGAGAGGAGGAGGGCGGGGCGTCCGGTGGGCGCCGACTGTCGCCGCACTTCAAGCGCTCCGCCTCGCGAGCGAGGCCCCAGGCCCTACACCGGCAGTCCCAGGCCGGGTGGGCCTGGTCGCACGTGGCGCAGCGTGCTGCGCGCGTGCACCCTTCGGTGCCGTGCTCGCCAGCGCACCGACCACAGGTGGCGGTGCGCACCCGGCAGGTCCACTTGAGGTGGCCGTAGTGCCAGAACTGCTGACACTGCCGGGGGGGGGGGGGGGGGGGGGGCGGGATCCACTCCCTGACGGGGGCAGCCACGTACCCACAGTGGATGTGGGTAGGCAGCTCCTTGCCTCGGAAGCGGAGCCGAATCAGCGGGATGGGCTGATCGGGTCGCCGCTTCGATGGCGACAGGCGAGTCACCTCGCACACCCCTTGGTGTGCGAGTTCCCGGAGGAGGTCGTCCTCCGAGAGCTCGGCCACGTCTGGGCACCATGCCAGACCCTCCACGGAGTTGAGGTGCGCCGGGGCCTCCACGGCGACCTTCACTCCGATGAAGGTGGTCCGTCCCATGACACTGACGTTCTGTTGGGACGTCAGTGTCTCGATCAGGAGTGCTCCCGACCGAATGGGTTTTGCGCTGGCTACGTCGCCACAGATGGCGACCAGCCAGCGCCGGACCGTGAACGGGTTGACATTCCTAAATGGAATGCCATCCGCTCGCCACATAAGGAGGCAAGCGGGCCCGTCCGGGGGGTGGGGTCGGGGGGAGCCGTGCTCCGGGTCGGACCCTGGGAGGCCCCTGAGGGGAGCGGGGAGTGGATCCGATCGGGGAGGTGCGACGTCGCGCACCGGGGGGGGGGGGGACCCCAGAGGGGGGTCGGGCTGGTCGGGGGGACGGAGGGGCGGGGGGGGGGGGGGGGGGGGGGGGGGGGGTCGCCATGACCGGAGGAGGGAGGGGAAAGTTAAAACAGGAACCTAAGTTTTACGTTAATTTGCCACACACGACAGAACGTGTTGGCAACTGCAACTGCAAGTTAACTCAAAGACTGGAGGGGAACTAGACCGTGGAGGAGGCCTATTGCCAATCTAATGATTCTGCCTACTTAAAAATATCTAAGAGGCTACCTATATAAGGGTCTAACGACCCTGCCACATGCACGTGGACAGGGTCCCGCACCCGGAAGCGGTGGAGGGCTGGAGCAGGCTGTCTGGAAGGCGTCCGTGGTCCGATGTCGATGAAAGGATGCCGGTCGCCATGGTGGCCGGGCGGCGGCGCCTGCGCAGAACCAGCGCAGAGCCGGAGCCAGCATTTCCGTCATCTTGCAACAAATGATCAAAACAAAATCGCTAATTATCATTAACCCGCGAGTTACTGGGGTATATTTCATAACGCAACTTACTGGGGGGGGGGGGCTATTTTTTGCCCCCCTCGGATCTCCGGAACTACTGGACCGAATGTAAAAATTCAAACGGAATTCGATAGCCCTGGGAAATTCATCGAGGGAAACATAATATTGTTTACCTCGGGGTCACTGGTGACGTCACAGGTCAGGTCAAGTACAAAATGTTTGACCGTGTCAAAAGGTCTCGATGGATAGAATTGTCGCGCAAAATTAAGATATTAAACGCATAGGCTGTCGATAAATCGGTATGATTCGTGTGTCTGACACTGCTAAGTACCTTTCTAAGCTGTTAATGACCTTGCGTCAGGTCAAGGTCATCCGTGGTCACGAGGTCAAACTGCAGATTACGGTCATTAGGCGTTGTAACACATGTTTATGGGTTTATTTTTCGTCTAGAACGCGAAAAATGACACTAGAACATTGTTTGTTCCATATAAATAGAAGTAAAAAGCAAAAATGGAAATGCGTTTTTATGCATAGTAATGCTGTGAGAAGTGGTCGATTTTGGTCATTTAAAGATCATAGCTCAGTCATTTTTGAAGATATCGACTTTAAATTTGGTACACATATTCACTGCATACGTATCGATCACATATATATTCCGGTTTTTTGATAATTCTGATTTTTTCTTGAAAATGTTGTAAAAACAAACAAAAATGTATTTGTATTTCTCAAAATTTTGAATAAAAAACCCTAAAAAATCCGAGATAGCAGTTTGTCAGAGACTGTACTTGGCGCTAGGCGGAGCGCAGCGGAGCCATAACTCCAGCTGCTATCTACGATTTCTCGTGAAACTCAAAGAGAAACTTACTTCTTTCTCCACATATATCCATCAGTTGTCCAAACCAAAGTCATTTCGTAGTTTTGAGCTCAAGATGCACCGTATGATTGAATTTCAAGACAACTTTCAAGGTGACCTATTCTCTTTAAGGGAACATGTGGTACTAGTACCACATGCTCTTAAATCATTCCTTCATGTACACAGAAATGAAATTAGATGAGTTTTAGAAACTAAGAAAGGGAAGATACCTATCAGACCGACTTTACCTAGGGACCGATGATTTTGAGTATCCAAGCCCACCAAAGACTATGGGTAGCAGATCTCCCGAGAAAAAAAACTCTAGTTATTACGTTTTACATTTTTACGCGATCTGTTCCCTGTGCTTCTCTCATTTTGACCAAACTCCAGAATGCCTGTGCACAGCTTCCAGACATGGGTATGCAGCAACTGGTTGACACCAGGCCCTGGATCCGTTGGTTTGCCTTCCCAAATCATGCGCGAGACCGTCTCCACATTTGTTGCGATGCTGTATGTTGTAAAAATCAGCCATGTATCGCGCAAACTGATAACACATAGGTACCTGCTACGAAAATACCGTATCGTTTCACCGGTCCACCAGTCACCACTACTCAGGGACGTATTTAGGGGGGGGGGGGAGGTCACTGCACCATGGTCCCCTCCCCCTCCCTTGGGCACCGAAGGCGCCCTCATGCACTGCAGGCTCCCTCGCGCGCCGAAGGCGCCCTCACGCACCGAAGGCGCCCTCACGCACCGAAGGCGCCCTCACGCACCGAAGGCGCTCTCACGCACCGAAGGCGCCCTCGTGCACCGAATGCGCCTTCGGTTCATGAAATGCGTCTCACATTCAGCGAAGGGCGCCGAAGGCGCCCTTCGCTGCATGTGAGACGCATTCGAGCATTTGAGAATGTGAGACGCATTTGAGAGTGGGCCTTTCTGAATTCGAAGGACACTTCGCTGAATGTGAGGCGCGCTCGGGCTGAATATGAGACGCTTTCCACTGAATCTAAGGCGCGCTCCGATACACCTCTGAAGGCGCCCTCCCACATACCTCCAAAGGCGCCCTCCCATATATCTCCAAAGGTGCCCTCCAATACATATCTGAAGGCGCCTTCCTACATACCACCGAAGGCGCCCACCAATGCACCTTTGAACTTTGAAGGCACCCTCGCACATACCTACAGGCTACAAAGGCGCCCTCCGATACATATCCGATGGCGCCCTCCCACATACCTTCAAAGGCGCCCCCGAATACAATTTCGGAGGCGTCCTCCAATACATTTCCGAAAGCGCCCTCCGATACACCACTGAAGACGCCCTCCCACATACCTCCAAAGGCGCCCACCGATACACCTCTGAAAGCACTCTCCCACATAGTCCAAAAGCACCCTCAGATACATCTATCCGAGGCCCGAGGGCGCCCTCCCTGCACACATACAAATGCGCCCTTCTCTGAATGGGAGGCCGGAGCCCCTAGTAAGCAAAGAGGGGCCCCTGGGCAGGTCGAGACACCCCTGAACATGTCGGCAGGGCGACAAAACGGCCAGCGCAGTCCCTTGCCAGGTTGTATGGCCCCTGAGCAGGTTGGAGGGCCCCTGGACAGATCAGAGGGCGTCCCTGGGAAGTTAAAAGGGCCCCTGTGCATGTCAGAGGGCCCTGACCAGACCGAAAGAGCCCCTAGGTGGGTCAGAAGGGCCCCTGAACATGCCGAATGGGCCCCTAGTCAGCACGGAGGGGCCCCAGGGCAGGTCGGAGGGCCCTCGGAGCATGTCGCAAGGGGACAGACGGAGCATGTCGCAAGACAAGGGGTGCCTCTAGTCTCACAGAGGGCGCCTCTGGAGCTATTTGGGAGGGCGCCTTTGGAGGTGTATCGGAGGGCGTCTTTGGAGGCATATATGAGGGCTTATTCAGATGTGTATCGGAGGTCGCCCCTGGAGGTATGTGGGAGGGTGCTTTCAAAGGTGTAGCGGAGGTCGCCTTTGGAGCAATGTAGGATGGCGCCTTCAGAGGTGCATTGGAGAGCGCCTTTGGAGGTAAGTGGGAGGGCGCCAGGCACGTAGCCAAGGGGAGGGTGCGGCGGGTGCGGCCGCCCCTCCCCTGGAGGCCAGGAGGGCCCTTTTCGGTGCGCTGCGCGCGCCGAAAAGGGCCGACGACACCCTGCGAAGCGCGGTATTATGGGTTATTTACCACGCCAAGCGTGGTCTTTAGAGAGTTTAGAGCACTGCAGATGCACTTTAGGCCCCCAGGGCCCTCTCTGAAAGACCAGAGGGCCCCTTGTACGTTCAAAAGAGCCCTGTGCATGCCAGAGAGGTCCCTGACCAGACCGAAAGGGCCCCTGAGTGGGTCAGAGGACCCCTGAACACGTCGAATGGGCCCCTAGTAAGCAAAGATGGGCCCCTGGGCAGGTCGAGACACCCCTGAACATGTCGGCAGGGCGACAAAACGGCCAGCGCAGTCCCTTGCCAGGTTATATGGCCCCTGAGCAGGTTGGAGGGCCCCTGGACAGATTAGAGGGCGCCCCTGGGAAGTTAAAAGGGCCCATGTGCATGTCAGAGGGCCCCTGACCAGACCGAAAGAGCCCCTAGGTGGGTCAGAAGGGCCCCTGAACATGCCGAATGGGCCCCTAGTCAGCACGGAGGAGCCCCTAGTCAGCACGGAGGGGCCCCAGGGCAGGTCGGAGGGTCCTCGGAGCATGTCGCAAGGGGACAGACGGAACATGTCGCAAGACAAGGCGACAAAGCAGCCAGCGCAGTCCCTTGCCGGGTCCGAAGGGCCTCTTAGAAGGCTGGAGGCCCCTGGAGAGACCAGAGAGTTCCTGGAAAGTTCAAAGGGCTCCTGTGCAGATCATATGGGCCCCTTACCAGACCGAAAGGACCCCTCGGCGGGTAAGAAGGGCCCCTGAACATGCCCAATTGGCCCCTAGCCAGCACGGAGGGGCTCGGAGGGCCCCTTGAGCATGTCCGCAGGGCGACAAAGCAGCCAGCGCAGTCCGACCAGAAGAGTCGCTGGGCAGATCGGAGGGGCTCTTGGGCAAGTCAGAGAGGCCCCTGGCTAGACCGAAAGGGTCCCTGGGCCGGTCGGAAGGCCCCTTGAACATGCCGGATGAGTTCCTAACCAGACTGGAGGGGCCCCTGAGCATGTCGGCAGGGCGAGAAAGCAGCCAGTGCAGTCCCTGGCCAGGTCGGAAGGACCTCTGAACAGGCCGAATGGGCCCCCTGACACGCAAGAGGGGCTTTTTGGAAGGTCAGAAGAGTCCCTAGTCAGACCGGAAAGGCCAAAAGCACGTATAGATCCTAGATGAAGATAAAATACAAAGAGGACTTACTCCACAATAAAAGTATGAAAAGCGGAGCTTTCGGGTATATTGTAACACCCTTCGTCAGGGTGTTACAATATACCCGAAAGCTCCGATTTTAATTTGTCTTGTAGAGTAAGCCCTCTTTGTATTGTATATATATATATATATATATATATATATATATATATATATATATATATATATATATATATATATCACCCACTCCACATCATGTCTTTTCGCTTCGCGGATCCCAGATAAGTCCCTGAACAGGTCGGAAGGGCGTTGACAAGGTCGTAGGGGCCCCTAGACGATCTGAAGGGACCCTGGGCCTTTCAACAGTAAGAATGCAGTTGTCCAGGGAATACAACTTAAAATGTTCACGCCGCTCCACGGCGCAATTTAACTACAAATTCAATTGTATGCAGGTTAGACAAAAAATCGGCCCGTTTCTCAGCCCATTTATGTGCTATGTTGCTACTTTCCTATATAATTTGACAAAATAGTTCACTTTATCACTTTTTTTACCGGACTTTTAAACGCACAATATAGCATTGGTAAAGGTCCGCACCATACGCAATGCGACGCATTGATGAGAAAGCATATCCAGGGCATAAGACTAAACAAATCAAACGAAGACTCGCAATTTGTTTAAGAGTTCCGGGTATTGAGCTTCACAAATATTCCAAATTAGTATAGCTGATTCCAAATTGGTGTCGCTGGTTCCAAAGTTAATATGGCAGTTTGTTAACTCCAGCTTCCAGACTGGTTATTGATTCAACTTTTGTGGAACGATTCAATCATGATTCACTTCGGAATCTGAATGATTAAATCACCGTTCGATTCACGGATACAATTTTGAAATTGATTCTTTCCGATTCAAAGAATCAAAACAAATATTTTAATCGGTTCACGTTCGATTCAACATTTAAATATATGTGGTTAATTTATATCAAATCAATACAAATGGAAACATACATATATAGGATCATTAAAACATTGTTACAGCAATACTATTTCAGTATAAATGAATGTAGCCACTGGGACTGTATGTATTTGCACAATTTACCAGTGTACTTGCATGGTTAAGAATCGTTAAATCTTTTGATTCAATCAGTGTTGATTTGATGCGGGTTTTGATTCAATCATGATTCATGAATCAAAAGATCTTGTGGTGAATCAATTATTGTTTGATTCAAGGAATTGTGATTGAACGATTCCAATCGATTCAATCAGTGTTGAATCAATAACCAGTCTGACAGCTTCTAAAAGTTAGTATGGCCCATGTCATACCTGTCATACTGCATTTTCCATCCTTGTAACTACAAGTGCAAATTAGTTGATGTTAATGAAATATCATACAAATTGCATGGCAGATGCGGTTTCAGGGGCTTGAAGGGGGGGGGGGGGGGGTCCAGGAAGTATTCAATGCTTGGCGGGAAGCTAATATAGTGATGTAAGGAGAATTTATAGCTATCAAGATGTAAAAGATAGCTTCTCCTTCCATTATTTTTATAATGTATTACATATAGAGTTGCAGGGGCGTGCCCAGGCACATGAAAAGGGGGTGACTGGCATGGTGATGACGATATGCCAGCGATTACGGCGCAATAGACGGTTAACTTATATTGATATATGCACATATGAGGCCAGGAGAGCGAATACAATCATTGTTTTCAGAGGCGCGCTCTGGAATGGAAGAAAGGGGGTCATATTATTGCAAGGAAACTAAGATGCATTGCCATGGGCCTACAATGACATAACATACTGCAGTTTTCGGATGAAACACGCACCACAGGGTACTCTCCGAACGATTATGAGATAATAGGCGATTCCAGGTAGGGTAAAAAGGGGGTTAAACAATGTGAATTGAAGTTGTAAGTGAAATAGTCACTGTTGACTAGTTAGTATCATACAAGCGGATAATATACTTATCAAAAGGTCTTGCGCCTCCGCAGTTTGGATCCTGGATGCGTCTATGATGAAGAACAGTATGCAAAAAGGAACTATCTACGATCAGTAACTTATTTATAGTGCTGGGTAGCAACATGCCTGCGGTTAATATTTTTTCCTATTTGACATTCCTTGTTCACTAACCTGGTACCGCCTATGGTAACAAATATTATTTATAACTGTTTTGTCTAATGTCACAATAACATACCATTTCATTTATAAACAAACATAAAAAATAGTTTTATTCCGCATTTACTTCACCCCCATATTGAGTGACCTGCACACGCCTATGATTTTTGAATTTTCAAAGGTCATCGTCATATATCGATCTCTAATTCAATCTCTATCGATTCCCATTCGTTGTGTTAAAATCGGTTGATAAACATGACAGCTGTGTTGGGTCACATATACCACTAAAATTTGTAGTTTGCGCCCCCCTGTTGCCCCCCTATCAAAAATTTAGATATGTTTATTTTTTAGAAATGTAGATCGTGTTGAGGGGAACCAAACGCCGTTCATTTTTGTTTAATCGGACGGTTAGATCTCGAGATAGATCTCCGTGGGGGGGGGGGGGGGGAGGCGGAATCCGCCCCCTGTTACAAATGGGGGTAGCCAGGAGCCTGTTAAAAATAGGGTTACAAGTTCCAGGTCTTGAGCTTAAACAAAATATTCCAAGTTGGTATAGCTGATTCCAAATTGGTGTCGCTAGTTCCAAAGTTGATATGGCAGTTTGCTAACTCCAGTTCCTAAAGGTTGGTATGGCCCATACCATTCCTGTCATACTGCATTTTCCATCATAGTAACGTGCCTTTTCATCCGTTTTGCAGGGGTGTTAAAAAGTGCGAACTTACTATGTATAGTGGGCGCCAAAATATTCCCTACAAGAACTTGCTCCGGGGCCGAAAATGTCCTAATTTAACAATCTGCTTTGCTTTGTAGTCATCAATTATGTGAAGTGTAATGCACAACTACACATACTTTTCAAATTAGCTGCCAAGTTTCGTTCTTTATTATTGCTAGTTGTGAACCTCAAATAACACCACCCTCAACCTTCGGCTGGTATATTTGTATCGGATATAAATCATTATCGCCAAAAATACGTCTCCTGAAATGTCTAACGTTCTGGGCCGCGATCGTGGCGTGGGCCACTTCCATTGCTTTAACATAGGGGCCGCGAACGGCCGGCCAGAATTTTAACAGCGGCCCCCGTCTGCCTAGGGAAATACCTCACGCAATTATTTGGCCCCTTGCGAAATATGAGAGATTGTTTTGGTCGTTTGAGGTTTACCAAGGCATATTTCAATTTGCTGATGGTAACGCCACCACAAGCAGGGGTGGCATTACCTTCAGACTGTGTGATGGGTGCGGTGTCATCCCAATGCCTATAAGCATTTCAATAAATTCCCCAGGTGACGTCACCGGTAAATTACTTTTTGGATCCCTGTGAGTTTCCTTGTCATTAATATGCAACTTGAAAATGTCTAACATACATTATTGATGATGTACTTTACATGTATGTCACTTGTGAAATAGTGTTCTATATATTTAGCTTGCTATGCCGGATGTAGTTAAGTATGCCCTCGGTGACGTCATGGCAGATACTGCTCAGCAGGGACGGTCACGTTTCTACCTTATATTTATGGCCTTGATTAGTTTGAAGTTGAACTGATTCGATCCTGGTATTCCATTGTTTGAATTTGCTTTGGTTTTGAAACATGGATATTTGGTGATTAACGAAGAGTCAGAGTATAGGAAGATGGATAATCCTGTGTTGGTAGGTATACTTGTTCAAAATGATTTTGTTTTAGTAAAATTATCCACAGTGGAATGAAAGCTTTTAAAAATAGTTAGAACAAAAATGCAAATTGATGTATAGAACTTGTATATTCATTATTAATTGATATTAGGTAATGTGGAAATAGCATTTGGCATGTATGATGCGGTGTACGGCCAACAACTGTTGTAACTTGTAACTCTATTATTGAAACTCACACATTGCTGACAAACTGTTTTCCCATCAATCTCATGGCAAATCCATGAACTGCCTTGGCCTGTTCATGGATTTGTAGCCAGATGCGAGTGGAAGAAGGGGTGGCCGTTCGGGAGAAATGTCCTGGGGCGGAATTGGCCTCCTTCCGGGATTGTTTTTCTTCACGGTCACGTGACCTTTTTTTATGGCGAACGTGCTATAGTAAACCGTAAATAACCCCTTGGGATCCCCAACCTACTGGTTTACAACAACAACACTATGAAGGAAACCCTTAATTTAAAACACGTGACCCAAAAATGGAAGCGTTTTTCTCTTTGCTTCCAGGCCACTTCTCCCGAACGGCCACCGAGGAAGGGAGCAAACTGAGCTCCCTTCAAAGAGAGGCAAAGGGAAAAACGCTGTCATTTTTAGGTCACGTGTTTTAAATTAAGGGTCTCCTTCATAGTGTTGTTGTTTTAAACCAGTAGGTTGGGGATCCCAAGAGAGTTTATTTACGGTTTACTATAGTACTTTCACCATAAAAAAGGTCACGTGACCGTGAAGAGAAAAATCCAAGATGGATGCCAATTCCGCCCCAGGACACTTCTCCTGAACGGCCACCCCTTCCTCCACTCGCATCTGGCTACAAATCCATGAACAGGCCGAGGCAGTGCATGGATTTGCCATGAGATTGATGGGAAAACAGTTTCTCAGCAATGTCTGAGTTTCAATAATAGAGTTACAAGTTACAACAGTTGTTGACCGTACACCGCATCATACATGCCATATATTATTTCCACATTACCTAATATCAATTAATAATGAATATACAAGTTCTATACATCAATTTGCATTTTTGTTATAATTATTTTTAAAAGCTTTCATTCAACTGTGGATAATTTTACTAAAACAAAATCATTTTGAGCAAGTACCTACCAACACAGG
The DNA here is from genome assembly GCA_036785665.1 of Chirona hameri. NCBI lineage: Eukaryota > Metazoa > Arthropoda > Thecostraca > Balanomorpha > Balanidae > Chirona > Chirona hameri. The sequence goes on along the minus strand of JAXIVJ010002682.1, from coordinate 21,334 downwards.
ATTATCCATCTTCCTTATATACTGTATAGACTCTTCGTTAATTAATCACCAAATACCCATGTTTCAAAACCAAAGCAAATTCAAACAATGGAATCCCAGGTTCGAATCAGTTCAACTTCAAACTAATCAAGGGCATAAATATAAGGTAGAACCGTCCCTACTGAGCAGTATTTGCCATGACGTCACCGAGGGCATACTTACCTATATCCGGCATAGCAAGCTAAATATATGAAACACTATTTCTCAAGTGACATACATGTAAAGTACATCATCAATAATGTATGTTAGACAGTATCAAGTCTCATATTAATGACAAGGAAAGTCACAGAGATCCAAAAAGTAATTTACCGGTGACGTCACCCGGGTAATTTATTGAAATGTTTATAGGCATTGGGATGACACCGCACCCATCACACAGTCTGATGGTAATGCCACCCTTGCTTGTGGTGGCGTTACCATCATAATCTTGAAATATCACTTGGTAAACCTCAAACGACCAAAACAATCTCTCATATTTCGCAAGGGCCAGATCATTTCGTGAGGTATTTCCCTAGGCAGACGGGGGCCGCTGTTAAAATTCTGGCCAGCGGTTCGCGGCCCCTATGTTAAAGCAATGGAAGTGGTCCACGCCACGATCGCGGCCCAGAACGTTAGACATTTCAGGAGACGTATTTTTGGCGATAATGATTTCTATCCGATAAAAATATATCGGCCGAAGGTTGTGGGTGGTGATATTTGGGGTTCACAACTAGCAATAATAAAGAAAGAAACTTGGCAGCTAATTTGACAAGTATGTGTAGTTGTGCATTACACTTTACATAATTGATGACCACAGAGCAAGCAGATTGTTAATTTGGGACATTTTCGGCCCCGGAGCAAGTTCTTGTAGGGAATCTTTTGGCGCCCACTATACATAGTAAAGGGGAGTTCGCACTGCGCTTTGACGGACGCCAAAACACTGACGGATCCGCCAATCTGCCAGTATTTTGGCGGACCGGCGGGTGCCGGAACCCTCGCGCGGTGTGAACTGAGCGAAACACGCGTCCGCCAACCGTCGAAGTGCCGGATCGCAACAGCTGATTGCGGCTGGCGTCCGCCACTTTGAAATGTTCAGCAGTGTTGGAGATTTGGCGTGTGGAGGATCCGTCGGTTGTGTGTTTGGTGTGTGCTAGGATACTGTATTTAAGTTATTTTTGCAACAATTGCCGCTCTGGTGTGGTATTCAAGGCGTTTTTGGAGAGAAGGAATAATCTGTGTTATGGTGTGCACATAACTTTGTGATTTTTCTCTCTCTCGTAAGTGAAGTTTATAAACTGAATGGCATGGAAAATCCATCATGATTTGTTGTGCACTGGTGGCACATGGTGGCTAGGTGTTGGGGTGATTTTTTTGCACTAATGTGCCAATTGGATGGCACTTCAAATGTTAGGATGATTCTGTAGACTACCAGGATGACATTATAACATCAGGTTGTGTGATGTCCCGGCTTACAGATAATGTAACATCAAAAATCAAGCTGGAATTTTATGTTTTGACAATGTTGCGACAACATTGTGAATGTTGTGGAGAACAAAGTTGGGTATTGGTGGAGCAGGCGTCACACTTCCATACACAGCACTGTATGTGTGTCCTCTATCACCCTGGGTAGTGTGACAGGCCTGAACAAGTGGCGGGCGGTGCAGCAAGCTTGCTGACGTCACTGGAGGGTATTTTTCATCCTGATCAAACTTATGTGGTACAATTACCAAAATTGAGTATATTTACCATCTTACTATGATTAATGAGCAACCATGTTAGTCACATTAGATATGCTCGTCAAATGTAACATAACAATGTCAGTCAGGTGAACTATGGTAATCTGGACCCATTTTTGGAACACTGTACCCAAAAATGGAAACGGTGCTTCCAAAAATGGGTACGCTACTTCCAAAAATGGGTGCTCGTTCCAAAATTGGGTACGGAAATCGACCTTCATGACTAAATGTGATCCACACATTGATGGTGCGTCAACACATTGTGCCAATGACGTCATCAAGCTCAGTACTTGATTCTATTGACAAAATGTGCATTACAGAAATCCATTGTGTCTTCAAAATTTTATTGAAATTGCACAATCTCAGGGCGACAAAAAAGTGTTGCCTGAGATCGTGCAACTTCCAATAAAATTTGAAAGAAACCTTGGATTTTTGTAATGCTCATGCTATCAATAAAGTCCAGGGTGCTGAATCTGATGACGTCATTGGCACAATGCGTTGGCACACCAATCAATGTGTGGATCACGTTTAGTCATGAAGGTCTATTTCCATACCCATTTTTGGAACGAGTGTACCCATTTTTGGAGCGAGCATACCCATTTTTGGAAGTAGCGTTTCCATTTTTGGGTACAGTGTTCCAAAAATGGAACGTTCCAAAAATGGGTCCAGATTACCATAGTTCACCCAACTGAATGTTGACAATGTTTTGAGTGTCAAGGTAACATTACAATGTTCCTTGAGCTTCCCAGAGGCCCTCTGGTCTGTCCAGGGACCCTGCTCATGGGACCTTTCGACCTTGTAAGAGACAGTGCTGGCTGTTTTGTTGTCTTGCTTACTTGCTCAGGGGTCCCTCCGACATGCACACTGCACAGGGGCCCCTCCAGCATTCCCAGGTGCCTGCCAGGTATACCTGTGTAATACATTTAATATTGCTATTTGTGTCCTTTGAGTCGTTTGTACAAAATGTGTGTAAAATCTGACATTTTTATCCAGAGTGGAATCAAATTGAAATCAATGGAATCAGATTCGGAATGAGTGCCCTGAAATCGGGTTCGAAATCGATGGCCCTAGTGAAATATCAATTGGAAACCCATCTGGATTGGCATGAAATTGTAATTGATTCCGCTGAAACGGAATCAAGCACAAGTCTGCTTTGGGCCCTGTGGTCCGATTTTTTCTTCTTAATTTTTCTGGTTTTCTGAACAGAAAATTAATGAATTAATAGTTGAGGTCGAAAAATTTCCATGGCTATATCTAAAAGCGCATGCATCATATCACGACACACAACAGAGACAGAACTCTTGGATTTGTATCCAGGAGAGGCTCGGGCTGAGAAAAGCCCCACCCATGATTGTTGTGGAACTAATTTGTGTCCATGTTGTAACTGAACCATCCCCAGAGTGTTACATAGTGGATTGATTCACTCCGGACTGCATGCTCGGGCTGCTCGGTGCCCCCTCCGGGCAGCTCGGCGCCCCTGTTTGGACTGCATGGCGCTCCCGGGCCGCTCAGCGTCCGTCCCTCCCTAGGCAACTCACAGCCCCTCTGCGGTTCGCTCGGCGCACTGTCCGCGTAGCTCGGCGCCCATCTCCGTGCCGCTCGGCGCTCCTCTCTGGGAAGCTCGGCGCCCCTGTCCAAACTGCACGGTCATCTCTGGGCGGCTCGGCGCCCCCGCCGGGCGGGGGGGGGGGGGGGGGCGCCGCTAGGGGAACGCCGCCAACCCCCGTCCTCTGTGCTCTGCCCTTGCCCTGCCCTGCCCTGCCCTGCCCTGCCCTGCCCTGCCCTGCCCTGCCCTGCCCTGCCCTGCCCTGCCCTGCCCTGCCCTGCCCTGCCCTGCCCTGCCCTGCTCTGCCCTGCCCTGCTGTCGTTGGCGGTGACGTTTTTGTATGCGTGCTTTTTAGGTCTGAACCATTTCTAAAACTTTCAGGAACGTCTCGTCCGCCCATTTCCGGACCCGCTCAGTTCCTGCTGCTCTGGCGGCTTCCGATGTCCATGGCATGCTCAGGACGTCCTCCTCGATCGCTCCCGCCGCCGGTGGCTGACTGCTCCTGCCGACGGTGACCTGACCGCGCCTACCGCCGGTGACCTGACCGCTCATGCCGCCGGTGACCTGACCGCTCCCGCTGCCGCTGCGGTTCCTGCCGCCGTCGAGAGCCGGCTGGAGCCTGGACACTTCACTTCCGCGGACATTCCTATAGTGTTTGAGAACGTCGATGAGTTGGTGCAGCATTTAGCCGCTCCGTCAGTATCCATCCAGCTCCTCTCAGCAGTTGAAGGCAGCAGCAGCAGCGCGTCACGCAGCGCCAAAAACGACGAGCGAGCGAGTCGCCATCTGTGGAGGAGCGCATCATGGAGGAGATGGCACACAACCGCGCCTCTTCGAAGTCAGTGAACGCGACGTTTGCAAGCTTCGTGCTTGCCCAGCTGGACAGCCGTGACGCGCAGGCCGCAAAGCGTGCTCGCGACGAAATGTACCGCATGTTTAGCGAGTAAGTTCCTATGGGCGCGTGTTGTGGTCTCAGAGTTGTGCTGTGCGGAGTGGTGTGCTGCAGACTAGGGCTGTAGCTCAGAGTGGTATAGTCCAGTGTTGTGCTTACACAGATGCACCAGTGGTATAAATACACCAACATTGTTCAACATGCTCATTTGAAAATGTCCTTTCTTCATAAAACAACCCGACTATGAACTGATTGACATTTATTTTAGATATCGACTTCAAATTTGGTACACATATTCACCGCACACGTCTCGATCACATATATTCCGTTTTCTTGATAATTCTGTTTTTTCTTGAAAAGTTTGTAAAAAAAAATGTATTTGGATTTCTCAAAATTTTGAATTAAAAAAACTCAAAAATCCGAGATAGCAGTTGGATAGCCCGGTCTATTGTCAGTAATTTGAGTTCAAACAATTAAGTTTATATCAAACATCGTACCTTTGACAGCGTTTTCCGCAAACCATTATTTCACTCTGACGTCATTCCCGGTTGACTTATCATAACCTCATAATTTTCCTTTTGCCAACATGTGTAGAATTGATGTGAGCGAAGGTACTGCCAGTTTGGTGACGATACCGGTGTTCGTTAAGGAGTTATTGCAAAATAACGGGAGGGGGGGGGGGGGGGCAAAAAATAGCCCCCCAGTAACTCACGGGTAACACATCAACCAAACGTCAACATACAAACAAAATCCCACAACAAAAACGCAGTTATGAATATAGAGCGCCACTTTCGGCACCTACATTTGGAAGCCTGGCGCATCCGCCAGCTCGGCTGGCGGATCTGCCAATGGCTACCATATTTCGACTTTGATCAGTCGGGCAAAATGACGGATGGCAGATGTCTTTTGGCGTCCGCCACTCTCACTGTGAACTCCGCTTAAGTTCGCACTTTTTAACACCCCTGCAAAACGGATGAAAAGGCACGTTACTAGGATTGAAAATGCAGTATGACAGGAATGGCATGGGCCATACCAACTTTTAGGAGCTGGAGTTAGCAAACTGCCATATCAACTTTGGAACCAGCGACACCAATTTGGAATCAGCTATACCAATTTGGAATATTTTGTTTAAGCTCAATACCTGGAACTCTTAAGCAAATTGCGCCGCGGAGCGGCGGGAAAATGTTGAGTCTTATATATATATATATATATATATATATATATATATATATATATATATATATATATATATATATATATATATATATATATCGTTGAGTATAGGTCTTGGGAGGAATTTCGCGATGGGGTAAATGGGTCCTAAGTGAGAGTTGATTGTCCTGATGATTGTATTAATAAGCTGATGGAAGTGGAGGTCAGTAGAAAATGTGAGTCCGAAATGTTTGTGGCTCTTAGCGCTAGGTATATTTTGGCCATTCAAGGATAATCTTAGGTCATGGTTGTTGTGCCTGTTCGTGAATGTTTGTTGTGTTGTTTTATCTGCATTAAAAGTGATGGCCCAGTCTGTACCATATTGACTGATGATGTCTGAGTCATTTTGCAGTGCTTGTCTGTGTCGTTGGCTGTCTTGTGGATGAGAGGAGCATAAGGAAGTGTCGTCTGCATAGAATAGTGCGTCATTCTCGGTTTTGTTGGATAGGTCGTTGAGGTATATCAGGGCAAGCAGAGGTCCAAGAACCGAGCCTTGAGGGCAACCAGTTATATTTTGTTTTGTGTGGCGAAGATACGCTATTACACACACGAACAATTTGAGTACGATCTTCGAGATATGAACTTAGCCATGCCAGGAGGGAGCCAGAGATGCTGCATTGAATTTCACATTTCGCAATTAGTGCTGCATGCCAAATTTTGTCGAAATATTTGGAAATATCGAGACAAATTGCAGTGAAGTTATTGTTTTCGTTTAACGCGGAGTACAACTGATGATCAAGATATACAAGTTGAAGGTGTGTACTGTGGACCCGGACGGTAGCCACTTCGCTTCTCAGTTAGAATATTGTTTTCGTTAGGTCAGCGACGGCGCCCCTCCGGTCAGCGACGGCGCCCCTCCGGCCCGTGACGGCGCCCCTCCGACTAGTGACGAGGGGGGGGGGGGGGGGGGGGGGGGGCGCCTCTCCTTCCGCTCGGTGCGGAAGGAGAGGCGCTCCCTTGCATAATTTTCCTCAATATTGATGGCGCCCCTGTTGATCGGGTGGCGCCCCTCAAGGCAATGATTCGCTTGTGAAGTGAACATCGCAAAAAATTGGGATGGATGGATTTCGAGACGCTGACAAAATACAGACAAAATACAGACAGCATGTGCAATGTGCATGTATCAGCTCTTGAACCATCCTGATGCACCGGAGGGTCCAAAAAGGCACATACAGTTCAGGTCTGACATCAGCACTCGCAGCACACGAGCAACATCACACGGCAGACTACAAACTACCCGGTGCAGACTGAGCGTGACGAAAGCGATGTTTCCAACGAGGGCAGTGGACACATGGGAGGCGCTCCCCATGACTGTGAAAAGGTGTGTCACCAAAGCTTCGTTCAGAAAGCATATTCAATCAGTGTATAGTTAGGTGAGATAGGAACTGGGCTTGATGTAAACAATGATCGTGGCGTACTGTTGGTATTATGATTCATTTACATGTTTTTTTTACCACAAGGGTTTGTCGCTGTATGTCTATCTGTTTATTTCTGTATTTTAGAGTTTAACTTTTAGGCATTCAACTTATTATTTTATCGTGTGCATCGTGTATATGTTTGTACCTGACGCAACAGCTTAAAAGCCAACGCTGTTGGATGCTGTTGAGATTCGCGAAATAAATAAATAAATAAATAAATGATCTGGTCCTTTGTGAATTTCTTCGCACGTTACTGCCGCCAGCATATGTGCGTGCGCCCCTATGCCAATGAAGGCTCAAGCTCATGTGCATCCCTCTCCCAAAATGTGGCGCCCCTTCATAACAGGTGCGATGGCGGCAAGATGCCTTCCGAGGGCAGCAAGATGTCTTCCGAGGGTGTCATGGTGCCTTCTAAGGGCGGCATAATACGTTCTGAGGGCGGCAGAATGCCTTCCGAGGGCGGTAAGACGTCTTCTGAGGGCGGCATAATGCGCTCTAATGGCGGCAAAATGCCTTCCGAGGGCGGCGCCCGGCGCCGACTATCTGGCGGACCAGATAGTCGATATGATCCGTTAACCCGCGCCCCTCTGGGGTCGGCAGCCAAACGCGCCCCGCTGGGGGGGGGGGGGGGGGGTAAATTTACCCCCCCCCCTCGTATCTTCCGAACAAATGACCGCAGCGAAATGCACACGGCGGCGATCGAAAGCTCTCAAGGAGACGAATATATTGCATACCCACAATTCTTAAAACAAGATCACATGTTAGGTCAGATCAGGTCAAAGGTCAAAATGAAGGAATTTGATTTTTGGGGGGCCATACTTTCCATCCAAAGCCTTATAAGGCTTTGGTCGCATGTGTCGCACAACATGTGTCGCATGGCTTTCGTAGACTTGTGACCTATTGTGACCTGACCTTAACCTTGACCTTTGCTTGCAAATTCACTTTCGCTTATACGGGAGATGCATTATACCTTTGAGAGCACCTTGTGCGATAATAGTCGCAATCTATAGATTGCGACTATTATCGCACAAGGTGCTCTCAAAGGTATAATGCATCTCCCGTATAAGCGAAAGTGAATTTGTAAGCAAAGGTCAAGGTTAAGGTCAGGTCACAATAGGTCACAAGTCTACGAAAGCCATGCGACACATGTTGTATGGGTTATTTTACACGTATAATTCAATAGTAGCAGTCATTTTCACAACCTGACCCCATATACTGGCCCTCAGGTCAAGGTCAGGTCACAACAAGGGATAAAATTTGAAATTGATTAATATAAATACAAAAGGCATGTTTCTAGACCAGCTTTGTCTCAGAAATACAGCGGTGGTATTTATTTGTCTGTATCTGGTCAATGAAAGCCCCAAAAATGTAACTGTAAAAAATGACGTCATGAGGTACTTATACTTAGGGAGCCATAAGCTAGTCAAAAATAAAGATATTGCTTTGAAATTTGGTTTGGGTATCGTCCATACCTAGTTCTCTAACATATATTCCGGTTTGTTGAATATCGTTTTTTTAAATTGTGGAATATATTTGATTTATTTTGGGGTAATTTTTTTTTCGCAAATCCAAGATCGACATTTTGAAGAAAATGTCATTCCCGTTCTCTTGACGTTTTTGTTTGGCAATTTGCTTCAAAACTTGATTTTCTACTAATAGTTTTCAAGTTATTGAGAAAATCCGGAAGGGGGTAAAATTTACCCCTCCCCCAGCGGGGCGCGGGTTAATTAAACTAGTCGCTCATTTGTCAGCAATATGCCCATGTTGATGTGCAATGCGCAGTCCTTGCATGAGCGTGCCGCTGGGCGGGTGTATGTTTGAAGTTGTCAAAGCTGTATTTTGTTTTATTTAAAACAAACAAACAAATTAATTGCCCGCTGTGTAACGTCGACATTTATATTCGACATTTATGTCTTGATTCGTCGATATAGTTAGTCGATATGTAATTATAATTCGACGATGCATGTTTCACCACCGTTGACTGGCCATTGCAAAATATTCTTCCCATCAGCAATAACCTTGTTCGTGACGCTTTGATTTTTTTTCTGGCATAAACCCCATCCTCCCAATATGGAAGGATTGGTAAGTTTAATTGCTCTTTTTATGTGAAAGAGGGGTCGGAAAATTAAGCTAGTGAAATCCAGGAAGTTCATGGGATTTGCGCCCCTCTAGGCCGTGGCGCCCCCTCCTCTGGGTATGGCGCCCCTTGGCAGTGGACCCCCCCCCCCCCCCACACACACACTTTTTAGAAGGTAGCGACGCCTCTGTCTGAGTTGGAGCCTTTATGCTTGAAGCTAGGAGTTATGCATGCTCTTTTCCAGGACGAGGGAAATTTCCCTAATTGGAGGGATTTGTTAAAGAGCTTGGCAAGTGGATTGGCAATTAGCAATGCTGACATTTTAAGTAATTTGTTAGGAATTTTATCTGGGCCTGATGATTTATTTACGTCTAAGGATTTTTTTTTGTTGTCGGTAGCCTTTATGTTTGAAGCTAGGAGTTATGCATGCTCTTTCCAGGACGAGCGAAATTTCCCTAGAAGTAGAGCCTGTCGGTGTACGGAGAGCTGTGACAACAAGATAACGGAGACGCCAAACGCCCTCGTTTGAAGCAGGTTTATTCCTACCTTTGGGTAAAGAAATAACACTTTAATTTCGATGCCCGTTTAATATCATCTTTAGAACTTGCGTCATCATATTTCAGGACGATAAAGTATTTTATATATGCTTAGGCGCTTTTTTACATCCTTCCGTTTGTGTTGTACAGTTATGACACGTCCGCCTCCAAAACAGGTGCTTGTCAGTCATCGGCTCTCGATGTCATGCAGATCAAACTATGTTTGTTTTAAATTATGAGTCTTTGCAGCAACGAAATTTGGGTATCTGAAGGCCAAATATTTTGTGCCCCCTCAACTGAGCGGCTGGATCCGCCCTTGATGCTGCATGCATGTGCAAGATATGGGCCGGGGATTACGCATTCTTGACCGATGACCGAAATGCTCTTTTATAGGTAAAAATTACCAACGAAAAACTTTTTGACAAAAAAGCAGCCATCGTGACCTTCCATGACCTATGCAGGCCAAAGGGAATCTGATTAAAAAATGAACACGGCGGCGCAGGGGCGGATAAAGGGGGGGGGCGGCGGCGGGGGGCAGCCGCCCCCCCCCCCCCCCCCCCCTGCGCCGAAGGCGCAGGGCGCCCCCTCCGCGCCGAAGTCGCGGAAGGGCCTCGTAAGCAGACCAATTTCCGCGCCGAAGGCGCGGAAATAGGCCCCTCTGGCAAGTGACGGCGCCCCTCTGGCGAGTGACGGCGCCCCTCTGGCCAGTGACGGCGCCTCTCTGGCTAGTGTCGGCGCCCCTCCTGCTAATGACGGCGCCCCTCCGGCCAGTAACGGCGCCCCTCTGGCCAGTGACGGCGCCCCTCTGGCCAGTGACAGCACCCCTTTGGCCAGTGACGGCGCCCCTCTGGCTAGTGTTGGCGCCACTCCTGCTAATGACGGCGCCCCTCCGGCCAGTGATGGCGCCCCTCTGGCCAGTGAAGGCGCTCCTCTGGCCAGTGTCGGCGCCCCTCCTGCTAATGACGGCGCCCCTCCGGCAAGTGACTGCGCCCCTTCAGCCAATGACGGCGCCCCTTCGGCCAGTGACGGCACCCCTCCGTCTAATGACGGCGCCCATCTGGCCAGTGACGGCGCCCATCTGGCCAGTGACGGCGCCCCTCTGGCTAGTGTCGGCGCCCCTCCTGCTAATGACGGCGCCCCTCTGGCTAATGACGGCGCCCCTCTGGCCAGTGACGGCGCCCCTTCGACTAGTGACGTTGTCCATCTGGCCAGTGATGGCACTCCTCCGGTCAGTGATGGCACTCTTGCGGCCAGTGACGGCACCCCTGTGGCCAGTGACGACGCCCCTTCGGCCAGTGACGGCGCCTCACCGGCAAATAACGGCGCCCCTACGCCCAGTGACTGCGCCCTTCCAGCCAATGACGGCACCCTTCCGGCCAGTGACGGAACCCTTCCGGCCAGTGACGGCCGGAGGTGCAGCCCTCTCAGGCCTCGACAATCGCCCTCTCAGACCAGCCTGGGGTACGCCCAGGCCTGTCAATGGTTCTGTCTATAAATATCTGAATGGGCCTGAAACCATCTAAGGGCCCCTTATGCCGAATGAGGGCCGACAGCGGACCCGCTCAAGCCAACCGGGTTCTCCTTCAGGCCGATCGAGGCCCTCTCAAGCCGACAGAGGACCGTTCAGGTTGACTGGCGTCCCATCAGGCCGACCAAGTTCCCCTTCGGGGCGCCAGAGGATCCCTTAAACCCGACCGTGGGCCCCTCATGCCAACCCAAGGCCCCTCATACCGAACGTAAGGGTCCACAGGCTGACAAAGGGCCAAGTAATGGCCCTGAAGCCGACCCTTTGTGAATTTCTGCGCACGCCACCGAGTGTCACTCATGGAAGACAAGAAGAACAATAGTTTCAGTGATACTATTCTTTCAATTGAGGTAGAATGAGCATATCACTCCGGACCAGTGTTCGTCACGGACCCACCAACCCCCAGCCCGGCCCGGCCCAGGCCCACCAATCCCCAGCCCGGTCCGGCCCAGGCCCATGAACACCAAGCCCAGGCCCGGACCAGGCCCATGAACACCAAGCCCAGGCCCGAACCAGGCCCGGTCAAATTCATAATATTGAGGCCCAGGCCCAGTCTGGCCCGTTCAGATTAAGCATATCATTATTTTCATAAAATTTGCAATAATTATCCTAGCATATTTATATTACTTGTATACTATAAATGTGAAACAATGAACCAACTATGCTAACCAAAAAAAACACAGCCACAGCAACAGTGTGTTGCTGTGTAAGTGAACTGCTGGTTAAAATATTTTTGAGCTCTGACCTGCGCTTGTACGACGCGCGCATTACTTCAAAATTGTCAGGCCCAGGCCCATCCAGAGCCCAGTGATTTCCTTAAAGTTGAGGCCCGGCCCAGGCCCAGCCCAGGCCCAGCCCATGGCCCATAGGGCCAGCCCAGCCCATGGCGAACGCTGCTCCGGACGATGCAGGGGCTGCCCTAAATGACTCTCCCGCTAAAAAGTTATATGCCGAGACGGGGAAGCTCCTGGTCTTACGGTCTATTCTATTCCTCATGCTATCAGCCAAAGCTGAGCGCATATTTGTATTTGGTTCAAAGCTTACGTTTGAATGTGTTTCTGGTGTTGGCGCCCTTCGTTAAGCACTAATCAGAGCTGTTTGTATGAACCATATCCGATCGCGCAATATTTGATCAAAGGTTTATTTGAAGTCGAAAGTTTTACGTGTCACAAACCTTCGGCGCGGTCCTCCCCGCGCACTGACCTCATCTGACTCAGGTCGCTGCCACCGACGCAGGTCATCCCAGTCAAGGGTATCCCCGCAAATACGTGGCTACTAGTGATGCCATGTCCTGACCGATTCCGAACCGATACCGAATGGAAGGCATTTCGGTTGACCGAATACCGACCGATTTTGGTTGAAGCCAGAAATGTCCAAAATTTGACCGATTTACGAATTTTATACTTATTTATGTAGATAACGCACTGTAAAAGTTGTTTTCTTTAACATCATACAACACATGTACAGTTTCCAAAAAGACAGTATAATTGTGAAAAAGGGACCCAAATACATTTACAGAGCAAAGCAGTGGATGCTACAAGCAAAGCCGAAAGCATATTGAAAACAGGATGACAAAATGTGACCTCAATCATTTCATATTAATTTGCAGCTGAAAAAAATATTACATAAATACATACGTAGGAAGAAATACATTTTATCTGGACAAAGTTGGAGGGGCATACTAGTTACTGGTTTGTGCTTGCTACTTAAAGGGAGTGTGCCTACTCACATCGCTTAATTGCGGTTATTGGCACTGGTCTATAGAACACAATTTTCTGAATTGAACCATTACATCATTTCTCCAGATTCACCCTAGTTGCTAAGATATTCAAAGATTCCAGGAATTTGCTTGGGAGCGAAAAGTTATCGGGTAGACTCCAGAGGGCTTCCGCTACTATAAGCACTGCAACTATCGATTAAACTGCTAGCATATTGTTAGCCCCGGCCAATAGCAATTCAACAAAACAGCTCGTGCACGCTGATAGCAGCAGCCGAACAGAAACTGGACGGCCATCATGTTTTTCGATGATGGCCGATGGCCATGTTTTGAAGAAGATATCAATTTAAGCTACGAAACTTGCACATAATAAAGTTCACAGTGGCAAGAACGTGCTGTGCAAAACTCGTCTTTCTATCTTGCATGATGTGACCGTAATTGTATTGTCTTATGTGCGCCGTTTACATAACATCACCATAGCGGCGATCGTTTTATAGATATCGAAACAAAAATAAACAAAAAACAATATAAGTGAAAATTCAACTAAAGGGGCTCCAGATGTGAATTTCATCATAACCAACAATCAAACCAACAGCTACTTACCGTATTAAAAAATATTTTTGACATTCCAAAACAGTAGGCAAACTCCCTTTAAGATGGTATACAATACTTATTTTTAAGTACCTTACTTCCTCTTGTGAGCAATATCTTCAATCTTGATATAATAATGATGTGTTCTTTTTAGTATTTACATTAATTGATTGCATTTGGAGCAAATTTGCTGGATATAATGTGAAAAGTGTGACAAAAGTGATTTTTTTCTTCAGATTAGGCTGACCGAAATGTGTCCAAAAATTAATAAGCCTGACCGACCGATTACCAAATCGGTCTTTAGTTTAGTTTAGTTTAGTTTATTTCAATCATCATCAACGGGCCAATCAAACCCACTTATAGATGAAGTCACAAACGTAGCGAAACACACGCTAAAACACAAACATACCAACATAAAAGACACCATACAACATGTGATATAAAATGCGATATAAGACAGACATGAGATATTAAGTGGGTACATGACTAGACTGAACACAAAAATACATGCGGCCTACCTAAAAGACATGACCTATGAGATATAAAACACTATGACTACACTGACTAAGAGTATTGTAGTGGAGTAAACGATGACATGTTTCCTAAAATTATAAAAGACACCATACAACATGTGATATAAAATGCAATACAAGACAAAGACATGATATACATATTTAAATGAGTACATGACTAGACTGACAACTCAAAAATACCCACGGCCTACCTAAAAGACATGACCTATGAGATATAAAAGCACTATGATTACACTGACTAGAGTATTGTAGTGGAGTATACGATGACATGTTTCCTAAAATTACCAATCCCTGTATGCCAGATATCTACGGTCCTTGTAGAGTTTAGGAACGTGTTGCAATGACGAGGGATTCTGACAAACATACTGGACTTGACCGTGTTCACTCTGGCATGCGGCACGTGGAACAACAATCTGCTACGGAGTACACGGGGAGCAGCTGCCAACGGGAATGACTCTACAAGGAAAGACGAGTCAATTTTGTTATTGTGAATGTTTCTCAGGAGCATGATGTCGTATTGCAATCTTCTTGCAGCGAGAGATGCTAGTCCGAAATGGCGTAGAAGACTATCATAATCCAAAGCGACATCTGCAACACGACAGCGAGCGCAGAGCCAAGTCAGGAACTTATGCTGAACTTTTTCAGTTCTTTTCAAGTGCGTGTTGGCAGCTCCTCCCCATATAACACAGCCATACTCCAGTATTGATCGAACATTTGCGCAGTATGTCGATATGATTGACTTGGGATTGACATCGTACAATGAGCGACCATTTTTTCCGGTTTGAAACGATCTCATCAAAAGACCGAGAGCCCTGTTGGCTTTCTTCATCACAGCGTCTACATGGGCACCAAAAGTCAACTTTCCGTCTAACATCACTCCCAGGTCTCGCATTTCGTGCACTCTTTGAATCACCTCACTTCCCATCGTGTAAACGCCTGTGATGGGTTTCGTTCGCAGAGTTAGTGAGAGGATTTTACATTTCGCTGGGTTCAGTTTTAACTGCCACGCTGCCGACCACTGGCAGAGCCCATCTATATCAGCCTGCAGGCCGCGAACATCACTAAAACTGTCAACCCTAGCATATAGCTTAAAATCATCGGCAAACAGGAGACAATCTGAGCGTACGACAGCTGGCAGATCATTAACATAACATGCGAACAGAAGAGGGGACAAAAGCCCCCCTTCTGGCGTTCCCGACAGTACCGGGGCCCACGCTGAGCATTTGCCATTCACAACAACCCGCTGCTCTCTTTCAGACGAGTACGATTTGAGCCAGGACAGTGCTTTTCCGGTCATATGATACGATTTTTCCATTTTTAGAGCCAAGAGTTTATGATTTACACTCTGAAATGCTGAGTTATAGTCAGTATAAATTACGTCTGTTTGAGAGCCAGCGGATATGTTGTTCCAGGCCACGCGCAACATCGACCCCAGGTTCGAGACACAGGAACGCCCCGGCATGAAACCATGCTGCTGACTAGTGAGAACCGGGCGCACATGACTCACCAACGTACTGTACACCACCTTCTCCAATATCTTACTGAACAGTGGCAGCAAACTAACGCTTCTGTAGTTCGTCGCACACGACTTATCCCCTTTTTTGAAAATAGGTACGATGTTCGCACGTTTCCTAGCTTTCGGACAATCGGTCACAACATTTTTTCGGTTACCAAAATTTCGGTAACCGATTGACACCACTAGTGGCTACAGTGCAATTTGGACGAGAGGCGCCTTCCGTCCTTATTGTCTACCACTTCTATCAGACGCCGCTTGGCCAGGTCTAAGTAGAAACAGAAAGCATCGGTAGGGTATTCATCATGGTGGCTGACAGTGATGCTGACAGTGAATGAATAAATGTGGTTGACAATGGGTGCTTGGTCACTAGCCGGAGAGGCGCCGTCACTGGCCGGAGAGGGACCGTCACTGCCCGGAGGGGCGCCGTCACTGGCCGAAGGGGCATCTTCATTGGCTGCAAGAGTGCCGTCACTGGCCGGAGGAGTGCCATCACTGGCCGGAGGAGTGTCATCACTGGCCATATGGGCGCCGTCACTAGTCGAAGGGATGCTGTCACTGGCCAGAGGGGCGCCGTCATTAGCTGGAGGGGCCTTTGCTGTCAATCCAGCAGTGGCGTCGCCACACAATTTTGAGTGGGGGCGGCCAGAGGTTTGGTGGGCTAGCTCCATAGGGCTAATGTTAAAATCCTGCGAACTGGGGGAGGGGGGGGGGGGGGGGAACTCCGGCCGGAGCGATCCTGGCGGGGCTGGCTTCCAGGCCCCCTGTTCGAGACACCCCAGGTTAAAAGTACTTGGGTATAAAGGTCCGAACTATTGAAGCGGAGCTGCCCCGAAAGCCGGAAGAAGGCCTTGCGATCATAGTGTCTTTAACACGAGCCCTGGAGGGCCTCTGATAATTACACGCCCTGGAGGGGGGGGGGGGCGGATTTCGCCCCCCTATGATCTCGAAAACCACGCAACGTAGCGACAAGCGGAAAACGACGTTAGATAGCTCGAGACAAGCTCTTTCGAAAGTATTTCGTGTATTTTTTTTCTCAGGTCAATATTGAGGTCACCAGAGGTCATCAAGGGTCAGATTTTCAAGTTTTCAAGACTTCGCTTCGAACACCCCCAAATATCTCGGCAACTATGATAGTTAGCAGCAAACGGAAAAAAGGAATCGAAAGCCCTTGAAAAATACAATCGACTTAGATGTTTTCAGATTTGAGCTCAGGTCAATAGTTTAGGCTCCAGAGGTCATCAAATGTCAAAAAGGCGATTTTTTTGCAAAACTGTTTTTCGCAAATAACGTTTTACCTAATACAAATAAATCAATAATGTTTACGCCATCGCGTTTGTCTTGTCAAGGCGCTTATAATCATATTCATGGTGACCGGGTTAGGTCAACTGAGAAATTTGACCTCAGGTCAAGGTCAAGTGGTGACCCAAGTTGGTCATGTTGCATATTGGGAGACGAGTCTCGACGAGACAAACACATTAGTAACATTTTCTCTTCTCTATCTTCATTATGTCGATAGTTATTGACAAAAAAGTGTTGGCGGTCACGAAATTGACCTGACCTTAGGTCACCGATATTATAAATCCGAGATAAACAAATTGTTGGTATCTATGACCTTATAAAGTCCTGCAAGATTGAAACTGATCGGCGTAAAACTGCGACTGTGGTCCTACTGCAAACGTTTTGGAGTTGAGGTCATCACGTGACCTGATCTGGTGACCTGACCTGATAATACCCGAAACCAAGAATTTTACATAATGTGAGAAGTTCATTTCTAAACAGGTGTGCAAAAACGGCAGCACTGCGCGCCACCGTTTTTACGCTATCTTTGAAAAACCGGAGGGGTGGGCGGATTTCGCCCCCCCCCCTCTCCTGGGCGCGTGTTAAAACTAAGGCACCTTTGACTTCTGAGCCAAGAAGCCTCTTACGTCGATTGTACTAATGAAGTGGAGAAACAGACCGGAGAGAGGAGTCAATATATTTTTGTCAGCCAGATACAGCGTGCATTTCGACAGACCGGGGAGAGGGTCGGGTGGATTTCGGCAGGCCGAAAAAGGGGCAGGCAGGTTGGATTGAGGTAAACTAAGGAGAGGGATGAGAGGATTTCGACTGGCCGCTGAGAGGGGTGGGTGGGTTTCAGCAGGACGGAGTTCCCGGTAGATGCGTCGTTAAATAAACATACCAGAGAGTTAAGTAGATTTCGACAGGTCAGAGAGGACAGAGAGGGGGGGAGGGATTCGTCCGGCTAAAGAGAATGTGTATATTTCGGCAGGCCAGATAGAGAGGTGAGTAACCTTCCGTGACAGACCTAGATCGCACTCGAATATACGTGCTACTGACGAAAATGCGTGCAACTGAAGGACGGCATACCTACATGTGAGAGTGCTTAACAATATATCCATTATCATTTTTCCAATTATATTTTTTTTTGTCTCGAAAAGACAAACTGCAAATGGCGCCCCCCCTTGACGGCGAAAATGCCGCCCCCTGGGTCAGCCGCCCCCCCCCCCTCCCCTCGAAAAAAATCCTAGATTCGCCCCTGCGGCGGCGATTGTTTTTTTTTAAAGAGTTTTCGACTGATCTTTCCTGTTCATTGCTAAACATCATAGTTTCCAAGATATTTGGGGGCCTCTAGGCCAGACTTCATAGTTAGTTTGTCAAGCTTTGCTATTTCCTGACGTCCGTTAAGTTTCGTTTTCAACTAATTTAGTTCTCCAGGACCCAAAATTAACATTTTCAAGCCGCTTCGCGGCGTCACATCGGTAGTCATCGTCATAACGAAGCCATTGTCATCGTCTTCGGTTCGTCGTAACGCTGAATTGAATGAATAGCATTTTTAGCTTCTTATCCTCTAGAAGGCCCACCGCCCATATTCCTGGGTTTTAGCAGGCAAACCCGTAAAAATTTCGCGCCGCTTTGCGGCGCTAAATAACAAGTACCTACTATAACATGAAAATCCACATAACAAATGCTGAAAAAATCTTAAATACACGTATACAAATTGGGGGTATATTTTTTTCGTCATTTCAGCCGACCCCCACTCAACAATTATTGGCGACGGCCCTGTTGTCAGCTAATATGGGTTTTCTCTCCTGTACGTAACAATACACATTAGTCATGCGCTCAGGACAATGCCTACTGAGGGCCTGGTCCATCCAGCTCATCAAAAATTGAGAGAGAACAAATAGTTAAAAAGGGGGCCTCGCAAAATAACGTGGCCGAAATCCGTATAGTTTTCATATCCAGTTATTCGGAGGGGGAGGGTCTCTCCCACGTCCGTCACCGTGACCTGACCCGTGACCTTTGACTTTAGAGGTCAAACTCGAGATAAAAACGCGGTACCGCATAACGTCCCGAATTTAAGGCGGAATCCTTTAAACAAGAGTTAACCAGGGCCCTGGTGACCTTAATATTAACCAGAGTCAAACAAGGACCGAAATAGTTTTGAAGTGAATTTTGCCGAGCTATCTAAAGACCTTTTTTTTGCATTTCCGCCTACTCCCCATAGGAACCGAGTTCGAGAAGCACCTTCAGACGCACCCCCTCCCCCCGTTACGATACGGCACGACGAGGTGGTGCGAACACCGGCACGACCCTGATCAATGCTTGCAGTGCATTCAAGGATTTAAATACTAACCACTCAAACTGTCACTAGCCGCGACATGCTGACAACTGTCAATAGTCATAGGGGCTTAGGGGGTACAGCTCCATTGGAATGTGTTGATGTCACCCGGCAGCACACTAAGCGGGCTGAGATCAGCAGCAACGTCGCCCGGTCAGCATTCCTGGATAGTCTTACAAGGCTATTGAGCCAATATAATAGCAAATACGAGTGGAAGAGTTTGTCAGAATATCTCTCCGCCTAGCTCAATGGTACCTAACTAGTAACTACCTAGTTGAATATCTATCTCTCTTGAATTTTAGGCACCTAATTTGGTGCCGTTTACGCGCAACTAACCTAATATTCAGCGTCAATATAAGCCCAACATTTTTTTTTCAGCGGAGCCCAACAGTTTTGGCGGTTTTTCAAGATTTGGGCGGAGCCCAACAGGTCGCATCAAGTTTGGCATCGATCCGACTGACGGTGCGGCGTCGGCACGTGCGCGCGTGCGCCATTCGTTTAACATGGGTAACGCGACATTCTGAAATCGCGAAATACGGGCAAGTTCCGCGCGGTTCCCCGGCCGCTGGCTCGGCAACCGAGATCTCGCAACGGTATGCAAGCAACACTATGTGATAGATAATCGATTGGCCTGGCGTATAACATGTCGTCCAGAGCGATGCGCGTGTCACGTGCAATGTTATGACCACTTTTATGATAAAATTGGCATATTCAGGATTTATATTGGTGCTCGGAAACCATTCGACGTAGAACGCTGATCCGGGCACCATTTTGCAGGCACAGGTACCGTCTTCAAATTATATGTGTCACTCAAAACTGTGTGACTAATATTTAGGCGTTGAAGTTGAAATGCAATATTTTTGAACAATTTAATCCTTCACACCGCCGTGACACCCAAAACGAGGACAAACTTCACCGGCAAATTTACACAGACGCATAGCGCCGTTCTTGCTGACCTATGTCCACCCAAAATATTCTGCTAATCACTCATAGGTAACTTATGCTGAAGTCAAACGTAAACGATTACCGACGCTAACGTTGCGAAATAATTTCGTCGAGAAAAATAGCATCGTTTAATTTTGCCAAAGATTGACACTGCTTCACTATTCAGTCAAATTCATCAATGAGCGCATGAATAGCTGACGTCGCACCTCCCTCACGGGGAGATTTTGTTGAAGGCTGTTGACATATTTCAGGCACGTAAACCGCTCAAATGTTTTGGCAGAGACTGTGACACGGGACGTTCAGATACCGTAAGAAGATATGGGAACGCAATACGGGAACTAGATACGGAAACTGGGTACGGGAAAGGGATTCTAGAACGAGATACGGGAACGGGATACGGGAATGAGATACGGGAACTAGGTATGGTAAGGAGATATCGAAACGGTGTACGAAATACGGGAACAAGATACGGATACTGGGTACGGGAAAGGGATGCAGGAACGGGATACGGGAACAGGATACGGGAACAGGATACGGGATACGGGATACGGGATACGGGATACGGATACGGGATACGGGATACGGGATACGGGATACGGAATACGGGATACGGGATACGGGATACGGGATACGGGATACGGGATACGGGATACGGGATACGGGATACGGGATACGGGATACGGGATACGGGATACGGGATACGGGATACGGGAAAATGATACGGAAAAAGGATACAGGAAAAGTATACGGGAACGGGATACGGGAAATGGATACGGGAAATGGATACGGGAACGAGATATTGGATACGGGAACGGGATACGGGATACGGGATACGGGATACGGGATACGGGAACGGGATACGGGAACGGGATACGGGAACGGGATACGGGAACGGGATACGGGGACGGGATACGGGAACGGGATACGGGGACGGGATACGGAAACTGGATACGGGAGCTAATTACGGGATACGGGAAAGTGATACGGGAACGGGATACGGGAAAGGGATACGGGAGCAGGATACGGGAGCGGGATACGGGAGCGGGATACGGGAGCGGGATACGGGAGCGGGATACGGGAGCGGGATACGGGAGCGGGATACGGGAGCGGGATACGGGAGCGGGATACGGGAGCGGGATACGGAAGCGGGATACGGGAACGAGATACGGGAACGGGATATGGGACCGGGATATGTAAACGGCATATGGAAACAGATATGGAAACGGGATACGGGAAAAGGAACGGGATACGGAATACGGGAACGAGATACGGGAACGAGATACGGGAACGAGATACGGGAACAGGATACTGGAACGGGATACGGGAACGGGATACGGGAACGGGAACGGGATACGGGAACGGGATACGGGAACGGGATACGGGAACGGGATACGGGAACGGGATACGGGAACGGGATACGGGAACGGGATACTGGAACCGGATACGGGAACGG